>CACRXK020001020.1:28371-62124 GCA_902702795.2 Paramuricea clavata | reverse complement strand
TCTATTGTTTGAAGTGGAGTACATGCAGAAAATAGGCAGTGTTTTGGTAGAATCAAACTGAAAGCACTCTTCTCACATGTGACTGAGGTGAAATTATTATATTATGTTTGTGATGTTACTCTGAGTGTATATCCACACCGGGCATGTTTGAAAAATATGCCTGGCCACGGTGGGAATCGAACCTACAACATCGATATTGAAGGAACTAGACTCAGTTCCGAAATATCACATACTCGAACCGACCTGACCGCGTAGCTCAGTTGGCAAAGTATTGGGCTAGTATTCCGAAGGTCGTAGATTCCCACCGTGGCCGGGCATATTTTTCAAGCTTGCCTGGTGTGGATATACACTCAGAGTAACATCACAAGCATCATTATATTTACCTGAGTACATTACATCAACACAGAAAAAAATTTATTATGATATTGCAATCATCAAACTGATGTGAGAGGCATATATGCACTAACAAATGTCTCGCTAACACCCCACAGAAATTGTGAGAAATTCTGGCATCATAGAAATCTGACATGCCTCAGGGCATGCTTGAATATCAATTTTGTAATATAAGTATTTTTATTAATAATCATAAAAATGCAATTAAACATTTGGGCAGGTGCAAAGTGAAAAAACAGATTATATTTGACTGTTTTGATATAAACCTAGCTATCGTATTCCTATGAATTCCATGTGGAAAAAAATTAAATAGTAATCTTAAGGCTCTGTCCACACATCTGGTGTATCTCTAGCATATTCATCGTGTACCTAGGGTATGCTTGTTGTATAAACCATATAAACCATTTTTGAGCATGCTTAAAAAATGTTTTTGTCTTGTCGGGCCTCGCCGTATGCATCATATGTGACTGTGCTTGAAACGTATACAACCTATGCCTAACATACCCCTAGCGTATGTTAGCATTTTCCAGCGTATGAGTGATATTTTTCATACTCTGGCATGCGCTAGTACGATACAAAATAGTGTGACAGGGCCTTAAGATATCAATCCACTTTGAGGTTGTTCAGACTGCTCATCTGTCAGTTGTGATTTTTGAAATATTTTCATCACTATTTCTAGACTTCCTGATGGATTCACCCAGCTAAAATGTTTGACAAGTTTATGTCTAAATGACGTTTCCTTGGTCCGCTTGCCTCCTGACATTGGCAGGTAAAATTAATAACCTAAGCAAATAATTAAATGATATGTCAGAACAGGTTCTGAACTTTAAATTTTTTCTCAATATCCAACTGGGAAACCATGACTCCAAAGTTTAGTATCCCCCCTGAGAATTCAGTATCCCATTTCTGGAATCCAAATAAGTTTCCATAACTCTCACTGCTGCAAATTACAATGACAACAGGAGATTCAACAGTCAATTCAATGCACATAATATGAGGAAAGGGTTGGGTTGCAAACTCATAGTATTCAAAAGCTATCAAATGTTTAAAATTTTCTTACTATCCAAAACAATTTGGTATCCAAAACCAAATTTTTGTATCCCGTGGATATCGGGATACTGCCAGACTGCTAACTTTGCCCATTGTGCACCGAATATGATTTTGTTGCCAAAAAATATGCACTTATATTTCATGGGAGGGACAGAATGTGCACTCAGGTGGTAAGTGAGGAAATTTGCACATCAGTGACATCACTAAAGTATCAAACTTTTGAGTAGTTTTGAAAGTACATTTTGTTAAAAAAATTTTAAAATTCTGTGCAAAGTGCTCACATAATGCGCACCTGACTTCAATTCTTAAAACACACGCACTTCATCTCAAAAAATGTGCACAGGATATCTTCCGTGCGCACAGCAAAGTTAGTAGTGTGGGGATACTGCAAATTTCAGACCCTCAGAGTGTTGTAACATGAACTGACCAAACTTTTGTTTTAGTTTGGCAGAGTTGCAAGTGTTGGAATTACGTGAGAATTTGATCAAGTTTATACCAGTGTACGTATTTACAATGTTTTATCTAAATACTGTGGAAACTTCACATTCACATTTTACTTTGTGTAATTGCAGACAATTTTAGTATTTTCCTCATCAGTTGTGTTTGTTTCAACAGATCATTGTCATTTTTAACCAAACTAGAAAGATTAGACCTTGGATGTAATGAGCTGGAAGATTTAGTAAGTGAAATAAAATTATTCTAAATTTTTGGGATCTGACTGAAGGGCCTGTTTACAGAATAGAGACCACACAGAAAGCTAACTCGGCCAAAAAAGCGTAGCCACTGTCACACCATGATTCACAATGATTCATATTGCCGTGTTCCTAGACACTGCTCATATGAGAGGCATTCACCCCCTGAAGGTCCACTATTTTGAGTCTTTTCAGGGGGGTGAATGCCTCTCATAAGCGCACTGCCTAGGAACACAGCATTGCAACGCCAAGAAGTCAGCCTTCTGTAAGGTCTCTATTCCGTGACCTGTTGTAGCATTTTTTTTCAAATCCACCAAAATATTTATCTATTTTTTTGTTTGTGCATTTGTAGCCTGATATAATTGGATCACTTCCTGAGCTTGTTGAGTTATGGCTGGACGGCAATCTTCTCAGGACGCTACCCATGGAAATTGGCAATTTAAAACGACTGCAGATATTTGACTGCTCAGAGAACAGGATAGAATACCTTCCTGATGAAATTAGTGGATTGGTTGCTCTGAGTGATTTTCATTTGTCTCAAAATTTACTAGAGGTTATCCCTGATACTATAGGTAAGCCTGGGGGTAAGCCCCTCTCCCACCCCCACCTAGAGAGAAGTCTACCACTCCAGCCCAGAGTTGCTACCTCTGTCCTGCACCAAAGAGAATTAACACTCCTAGAAAGTTAGCACCACCCCTTTCCCAAAAGAAAGTTATCTCCCCCCCCCCCAAGAAAGGCAGCACTACCCCTTGGAACAATGTTAGCACCCCCTCTTTCTCCCCTCTTTCCCCAGTTACCACCCCTGCTGCAGAGAGAAAGTTAGGCTCCCCCCTCCCCAAGGCAATCCTGCCCTCAGAAAGGGTTACAGTAGCACCACCCCTTTGCCCCACAGAAAGTTGAAACAATTGAAAGTTATAATACTTGTTCTTAAAATTTTCTAGGCGAGTTAAAACAACTTGAGTTGCTCAAAGTAGACCAGAATAGATTGATCCAGTTGACTGATGCCATTGGAGGGTAGGTTTCATTTTCACTGCAATGGTTTGTTTTTGAAACAGCTTGGCATATTTATAATTGTCTTATTATCTCTTATTTCACAGTGCAATGAAGGTTTCAGAATTAGTACTCACAGAAAACTTATTAGAGGTGGGTTAGGTTTGAAAAATACCAGTAAGAATTATTGTGAAGTTTTATTAATTAAATAGATAAAAAGTAAAATTATTCTTTCCCCAACAGGATCTGCCTCCATCCATTGGCAAACTTGTGAATCTTTCTGTTTTTAATGTTGATCGAAACCAATTACAAATGTTACCAGTTGAGGTAAGTCATTGCTGTGTATATAACTTAGAAACACAAATAATTACCTTGAATTTATTATTTTCAAGTAGTTTAGACACAAACCACGACAACTTACAGTATTGTAGAATGCTACCTACACTGGACCACCATGTTTGAGATATCTTTTTCAGGTAGTTCAGACACAAACCACAACAGCTTATTGTAGAACATCCCTTCAATTTAAGAATTTTATTTATGTTTAATTTTATGTTTATTAGATTGGAAACTGCAGTAGTTTGACGGTGTTGTCAATGCGAGAAAATTGTCTGACAAGGTTGCCTTCTGAGATAGGAAACTGTCGAACTCTTCATGTGTTGGATGTTTCTGGAAATAGGTAGGATTTCTGGATTTGTAAGAAATTCTTGAGGGAACTGGCTCGCTATTCTAGCTAGCTCCTCTGGATAGTTTGTCTTGTGTCACCAATAAGATAAATGATCCATCTGATAAATTGTTCCATCTTTAAAACCAGCTCAATCTATTTCGTTTTTTTAGACTGGAGAATTTACCTCTGACCATTGGAACTCTACCTCTGAAGGCACTTTGGTTATCTGAAAACCAAGTAAGGAAACATTGAGTAGTGCGAACACTTCACCTTGATGGGTTAAGTAGTTGATCTGAGTATCCATTATCGGTAAATAACTGTATGACAATTTTGTTTAGTCAAAAGCAATATTGAAGTTACAGACGGAAGATGATGAGAGGACAAACACGAGAGTTTTAACATGTTTCTTGTTGCCACAGAGTGAACCAAACTTTGATTTGGGTATGATTGCTTGTCTCAGTTGGATAGCTCTATCAGTCCTAAACTGTTCTCCCTAGATGTCCAGTAAGGATCATGTCTTATTGATCCAGTATTACTACACGAGGAAAGCTAAACTAAACTAACTTTATTTATACTGGATAGCTCTATCAGTTTTTAGATGTTCTCCCTAGAGGTCCAGTAAGGATCATCTCTTATTGATCCAGTGTTACTACAGGAGGAAACCTAAACTAAACTAACTTTATTTATACTGGGTAGCTCTATCAGTTCTAAACTGTTCTCCCTAGAGGTCCAGTAAGGATCATGTCTTATTGATCCAGTATTACTACACGAGGAAAGCTAAACTAAACTAACTTTATTTATACTGGATAGCTTTATCAGTTCTAAGATGTTCTCCCTAGAGGTCCAGTAAGGATCATTTCTTATTGATCCAGTGTTACTACAGAGGAAACCTGAGCACCTAAAGAAAACCTGTGATGTTTGGTAGAGTCAAACTGGATGTGACTGAAGTGAAGTTATAATCAGACAACTGCATATTTGAAAGATAAAAATTGAAAGGCACATGAACAAACGGCAGTCGAACCACTGTGAGACCAACGGCCGACATTGAACTGCATCAGACGTTCAATATTTACTTTGCAGAAGACTTCGAGGCGGAAGATCCAGAACACTTCCATTACGAACCACGTGAGAAACCACCAGTTGAGCTTGGCTTTGTCAACGAACACGTGACCTTCTCGGATGAAGAATCTGATCACGATGATGAAAGAGAGGTAATTGCTACATTGATGTCAACATTTGTTACAAGTATATCAAAATGGTCCTTCCCATATGCCATCCAGTCATGATCTGGTGACGAGAATGTTCATTTGTTTTTTATTGTTTTGAAAATCCTACTGTTCTCCATGTCATCCAATACTCAGTGTTTTGGCTTATATTAGCATTCATGCAAAGGACCTTTTGCTGTTGTTTGATGACGGAATTTGTGGCAGAATTTGGTGTAAGTTGTTTTCACATCAAAATGTTATCATTTTCAGACTGACTTCGTGCGCCACGATACACCTCATCCAAAGGATTTGAAGGGAAGACATCCGAAAATATTTTCACATAAACCAAGATCTGGCTCAGTGAACTCCGAAGAAGAGGTAAAATGTTGGTCACTTTAAAACACTAAACTAACTTTATTTATACTGGATAGCTCTATCAGTTCTAAACTGTTCTCCCTAGAGGTCCAGTAAGGATCATCTCTTATTGATCCCGTGTTACTACAGGATGAAACCTAAACTAAACTAACTTTATTTATACTGGATGGTTCTATCAGTTCTAAACTGTTCTTCCTAGAGGTCCAGTAAGGATCATCTCTTATTGATCCAGTGTTACTACAGGAGGAAACCTAAACTAAACTAACTTTATTTATACTGGATAGCTCTATCAGTTCTAAACTGTTCTTCCTAGAGGTCCAGTAAGGATCATCTCTTATTGATCCAGTGTTACTACAGGAGGAAACCTAAACTAAACTAACTTTATTTATACTGGATAGCTCTATCAGTTCTAAACTGTTCTTCCTAGAGGTCCAGTAAGGATCATCTCTTATTGATCCAGTGTTACTACAGGAGGAAACCTAAACTAAACTAACTTTATTACTCCGCCTGCGCATGCGCAGTGCGGAGTCTAAAAATGCCTGAGTCTGTTGTCGGTTGTCGACTGTCGTCAGTGTCACAAACAGGCTCCTTGATAAATGTGTACATTCCATGATATTTAGATACTTTCTATTGACATTTGTGGATAATGTTATACGATTTGGCAGCGCAATGCGCATGCTTACAGCTCTGCTTACAGTATTTTTCTAAACTGCGAACTGTGAAACGGTCTTGTGCGATGAAAAATACTAAAAAGATGAATGTCAAGACAAAGCTTCCAGACTCAACTGAGGTAAGGGATACTAAACATTCTTATTTTGGTAGTACATGCTGCATTTTGGCAACAAGAAATTCTTTAAAGTCATAAATATAAATAAAAATATTCACTCCTACTGTACAGTATGTCGTATTAAATGTCGATCTTATATTCTTGACTAGCAAAATATATTCTTGTGTGAAAGGTCCCTACAATGTTCTGAAGAGTTTAGGCTATGTAGTGTTGAGGCTATCGGGTTATTAAATATATTTCAATGTTTTGAAGAGTTTAGGAAATGTAGTATTGAAGCTGTCGTGTTTATAATTTACTATACATGTTTAGTACGCAACTACCGGAAACGGCAGCCATGTGGTAGTATTAAGACAAAGAATCTCATTATTTTTTACTGAATTTCGCACATTCTTTTAATTCTCAAGGGATTGGTTGCAAGACAAGAATATAATCTATGATATATAGTGATGTTAACAAATAACAGAAACGTCAGCTTCTTGAACTCACAGCCAGCTTGGGTTTGCTTGCTTTGCTCTTTCTACTGCCCTTGTGTGTTATGTATCGATCAATTCGAAACTTCACCACCCCCCCCCCGGGCCGACCCCGGGAATTTGAACTTTTTGAAATTTGACTGATCAAATTCTCCACCCCCTGTGCAAAAAATGTCTTCAAATGCCCCACTGTAACAAGAAATTAAGCGTTCAAATGCCCCACCTTCATATGAAAATTATGAAACAGTGAATACAAAAAGTACAAAATATACGGAAATGTTTTTCGACAGGATAGCGAAATCCACGTAAAAAGTTTGGATACCTTCTGCAAATTTAACAGTTTTACACAATTATGTAGTACATACCTTCAAATGAAGCACGTAGATTTTCCATGCCCGTTTCTTTGAGCCAGTTTTTCACAAAATTGAGGCTGTTTCCCTCGAAATCTGAGAAAACTGTATTTGCCGCCAATGCAAAGTATTTTCTGTTCATGCAGGAAGCACGCGAAAACGGGCAAAATGTTAAGACTTCCGGTTCAAATTCCCCACCCCGTTATCAAATGCCCCACCACATGGAAGACCTAGAACGTCAAATTACCTACTTCCTAGAGAAGACTTGAAGTCAAATTCCCGGGGTATGCCCGGGGGGGGGGATGGTGCAGTTTCGAATTGATTGATACATTAATAGATACTATGTGTTGTGTAATGTATTTAATTCAACCCTACTAGGACTCTGGGCAGAATACCTACCAAGCCACTCAAACATGCTTTTTGGGCCTCTATTATTACAATGATGGGCCAAACAGAATTGGTGTGTCAGAATTAATATCCTATTTCTGTCTCTTATAGGTTATGGCACTTTCTTATGAAAATTCAATGTAAAGTTTGGACATTAGGACGTCAGTTTCAGGCTCCTTGCATGCCATCACAGCCAGTTTAGACATCAGCTTCAGCCCCCTACGCACGTGTTAATTAAGACGTGTAGTGGCGTCAGCATTAGCCAAACATCGCCACTTCGGCTTATATTTGACTTCACTTTTCCGTCGCACCCTACATTGTCCCCATTTTCTCCGCAGGCTGGCAGGCGGAGTGAACGCCTGAGTAGGCGTCTTGTTTATACTGGATAGCTCTATCAGTTCTAAACTGTTCTTCCTAGAGGTTTAATTTTGTTGGCATCAAGCCCTCCAACTGATTGGAATGTTCCATTATTTTGAAAATGTTCTCCATGCCATCCAGTCACTCAAAGTTTTGACGTATTTTTGACGTTATTGAAAGGAGAACTATTATTTATGTATTTCCAGGAAAAGCGGAGATTATCAAAAGGCGCGGAGTCTGGTTCGGACACGGAACACGAGAAACACCGCAAACCTGGAGTGAGGATTCATGATTCTGAACCTGCAATCCGGATTGAAGAACACCCGGCGGTGATCGTGGATCAGAATGAAGCATTGGTTTTATCTTCAACTGTGGAAGAACAACACCAGAGTGCCCCTGGGGAAGAGGGTCATCACGAGGTAAAGGCCTGGGACTCTGCTTGCCACTGATCTGGAAATAACACTGGATTGTAGGGCTGTGCGGTTAAACCAGAAGATTCGATCGGTCCGGTGCTATTTTTAGCACCGGAAGTCAGCGCCGAGCTTACGAAAAAGAACCTTTCGGTTTCCGACGTGTCGCCGCTTTGTGTCGGAAAAACTAGAAAATGCTGAAGAAAGATTTCTTTATTTTCAGAATATATGTAATTATTCCTCTAAATAGTCTATAAATCAATGGAGATATTTTATTTAACTTGTTATAAGTTGTTTTTTAGATGTTATATTACAATTTATTGAGAAAATGGTTTAAAGTGTTTTTCTTTTGAAAATACCGACACCGAAGCGAGGTTCTTTCTTCCCGAAACCGAGATGAAATCTCTGGAACCGCACAGCTCCACTGGATTGAGTATCTTGTTGAAAATCAAGCCGGATAAACTGATGGCATGTCTTTCAACATTGAACTAATTTATAGTAAAGACCAATGATTCGTCTGGACGAACTTGGATAAAGAAAAGTTTGTGTGATATCTCGTCAAACGCGCTGGATAATCCGTGTGGATGAACTGCCTGCGTAGTTTGTTCACTGAAGTGGAGCGCTATATAAAAAACAGCGTCCTGATCCAGGCAAACGCGCATGCGCAGTCCCTCTTGATGGATGTTCTGACAATTTTTGTACATCGGAATAGATGGATAATCCAAGTGACGATATATACACACTTTTTATACCAGAAACGGTTGCGAAAAATACAACACTAGGTCCTCTGGCAGGATCGATATTCAGTTTCAACCAAGTGAAAAAAAAATTTCAAGATCTGATACTTTTTTGTGTGTGTTGGTGTTATATCAACGAAATATCTCGAGCCGACTTGACCTCGCTCAGTTGGTAGAGCATTGGACTAGTATCCCAAAGGTCGCGGGTTCGATTCCCACCGTGGACAGGCTAACTTTTCAGCTTGCCCGCTGTGGATGCACATTCAGAGTAACATCACAAACATCATAAAAATCTTTCAACTTCACCTATTGTTGTAAGTAGGAAATTACACGAATCAGGAAAATATCAATCATCATTTCTTTCCGGAATCATTGCCAGTAAAGATCACGCTATTCTAGCTCGTTACACTGAGACGGATGATTATGTCTTGATGAATTTTCTATCTCGGCTTGATGATGATGATAAACATTATCTAACCACGCTAACATTGTCAACTGAAACTGGTTTCCACAATGGGCTTGTGACAAAAAGTAACATTACAAAAAAAGTTAATGGTAGTAAGAAATGTACATGCTGTGAAAAAAACAATTTACTATTTACAACCATTACGTTAATTTACTATTTACAACCATGATTTAATGGCGATGGGTGGCGATTTTCCTTTCGAAAAGTCTACTTTACCATTGAAAGAGTGGACGAGCAACAGCAAATGTCTTTTCATATTTTAGGATGAAGAACTATTGGATGACGAGGACGGAGAATATTCCAGGTCGGTGGGGTTTCTCGTGGCGGAGGGCGAGGAGCCAGCAGAAAGTAACTACAGACTAAAGAGAACAAACACTCCTCACTATACCAAGGGAAAGAGACTTTATTCAGACAAAGAGGACATTCAGGAAAAATTTCATGAAATAATGGCGAAAGTTGGGCAGAGGGATTATAACGATGACGATTCTGATGAACAACGGGTAAGCATCAATTTATTTTTTACCTAAAATATTTAACTGAACTAACTTTATTTATACTGGATAGCTTTATCAGTTCTAAACTGTTCTTCCTAGAGGTCCAATGAGGGTCTCATCTTATTGATCCAGTGTTACTACAGGAGGAAATCTAAACTAAACTAACTTTATTTATACTGGATAGCTCTACCAGTTCTAAACTGTTCTCCCTAGAGGTCCAGTAAGAGTCGTGTCTTATTGATCCAGTGTTACTACAGGAGGAAACTGAATCACTTGGAGAAAACCTGTGATGTTTGGTAGAGTCAAACTGGAAGCACTCTTCTCACATGTGACTGAGGTGAAATTATAATCAGACAACTGCATATTACAGGAATCAAATCTCAGTCACAGAGATGGAAGACGATAAAGTTAAGCTACATTTGTGTGATGTTATCTAAACTTGTTTATGATTAAATATATAACTCGTATGTAATTATTAACAATTAACAATACAGTATAATTTTAAATTTTAATATGCAGTACTAAATTCATAAATACCTGACATTAAAATATTTAAAGTAATGTGAAATTTGCAGACTAAACGATCCAGTTAACGACATAATTAAACGCGTAACTAACTTTAAAAATAAACGAGAAATAAACAGACTAAAAATGAAAATAAAATCCAAAATTTTGAAACCTAAATCTCATCTGTAGAAGTAATCTAAGTATTAAAAATCTACCTTGACATGTAAGTGGTTGCTATTCAACATTACAAAAGGTTTGCTTTTTTTCAGTTTTGTATACAATGTGCTTGCGATTTATTACGTTTATGATGTTGGTAACTGGATCTCAATGGCCTATACTAAGAAAACATATAGTTGATAATTCCTATTGACTGGCTTTCACTTCTCATATCAATAATTCAGCACCTTATTGAAAGGAAATCTTATCCTTGTTTTGGTACCACGGTAATCGACGTCCATAAATTAAGAATCTTTCGCGTTGAATTTCTCTTTCAATACTGGTTCGTTATATCGTACACTCGATGGTGTTCATTAGAGTGATTTTAAAACGCAAAAATCTATGTGAAACGATTCGTCAAAACAGTAGTTTCTCGAGGCCATCTTAGGAATTATCAAAAATAATCTTTCCTGATGTACCAAGAAGCTGGTCTGCAAATTTCAGGCCGGAGAGGCCATTGAGATCACATACTAACACTTTTTCCAGTTTCTACATGTTTTCTGTTACGTTAAGGAGAGTGGCGAAGAAGACGATCACCCCAGAGATAATGAAGGTCAGTGGGTACATTCTATGCTGTTTTTCTTAGTGGTCCAGTAAGAACCATCCCTATGTTCGTCCAGTGTTACTACAGGAGGAAACCTAAACTAACTTTATTTATACTGGATAGCACCATCAGTTCTAAACTGTTTTTCCTAGTGGTCCAGCAAGGATAATCTCTTATTGATAACACTGTATTTATTTACAGATGGTCCCCCGTCAACACATGTCAATGGTATAAATGGATTACCTTCAAACAAAAATGGCGACGACCATTTTGTGACCGTCACGAAAATCGTAGAAGAGGTAAGAAGCCTAGTAACTCCAGACGAAGGAGGGCCCATTGAACTATAAATAAACTGGAAGGCTAACTCAGGGGGGGAAATTGAAGCCAGTGCATTTTAGTTTTTCTGAGTTATGAGCAGAAATACTCAACACTGAACGTTGGGCTATATATCAAATTGAAGCTATTGAAAAACGCTATTTGGTGTAGAAATTTCAAGACTTTAGCTAAAAGGGAAATATTGAAAAACTACAAACATAATTACCGATAATTTGCCGTTTTGCAGTTGTTTTTGTATTTTTTAAATATTTTTCTTTTCGCTGAAGTCTTGAAATTTCCACACCGAATAGCAATTTTCAATAGCTTCAATTTGATATATAGCCCGACGTTTGGGGTCAAGTATTTCTGCTCATAACTCAGAAAAACTATTTTGGCTTCATCAAATCATAGGCCTTCATCATAGCAGTTAGCCTTCCAGTTTATTTATAGTTCAATGGGGGGGCCTTCCCACGAAACGTCGAAATTCTCCTCACATTTACCAGGTAGTCGCATCCCTACCGACGAAAGCTTGTATGCATAACTGACGTCATTTCTGGATTGTTTCAGATAACGTACACGTTGGTAAGAAACGGAGCAGGACTGGGGATTAATATCGCCGGAGGCAAGGGCTCCACTCCGTATAGAGACCATGACGAGGTGCGTATTTATACTCGATATAATTCATTGTAGAATTTTTCACAACTGTTCCTGGTTAGGTGTAATGAATGTATAAAATTATTGTTATCAAAATATTTATTAATGTTTTTTCTAGAGTATTTTTATATCGAAAATTAACGAGAAAGGCCCTGTAGGCCGAGATGGTATTTTACAGCCTGGGGATAAATTAATATCGGTGAGTAACATTGACTATCGAAGGGAAGATCTATGGCTGTGAAACTCATTAGAATAACAATATAACTCATTAGAATAACAATATTTAACAATTATTCGCCGAAGGCGAGATGATTATCGGGGAATATTCGCCGAGACGAAGTCGAGGTGAATATTCCCCGATAATCACCAAGCCTGAGGCGAATAATTTTTTTTGTGTTTTTGCACAAGTTTTTTTTGTGTTTTCCTGGTCTGAATTCATTTTAATTTCGCTTATTTCTTCATCACTAACTTCAACAAAACGGCTAGCTGCCATTTTGAAAATTTCGATTTTGTTATATTCACCTGTAGCAATGTTTTAGGAGAGTTACCTATCCGTGACTCGAACAATAATAGGGTAATAAATTGCTATTGGTGGATTTGGCAAAAATACAATACACACGTGACGGTGAAGGACTTATGAATAAACGTTAACTAACATAGATAATGAGTCGCGGTCAGTCACCTCATGAGATACCTCAGTCACTGAGGTGACAAGTTTGATTATGTATTCCACCCGTGTGCAGGTAAATGACGTGGACATCAGCGAAGCCAGCCACAACGATGCAGTGCAAGTTCTCAGCAATGCTGGAGATACGGTCAAAATGATCATATTACGAGAAACCGAGGAGCTTGCCGAACCTGTCACGGAGAATGGCGAGGAGGAACCGAAGCCCGAAACGACTGAGATTCTGACCCCGGCTCCAAAGGAAGTGAAAAAGTCTGGTGTGAGATTTGCGGCGGAACCAGAAATGGAGGAGATAGAAACGGCCACAGAGGTACAATAGTTAACAGCAATTATTGCGTGGCTGACACAGTGGTCAGTGCATTGTGATCGAGCTTTGATTCCTGCAATATGCAGTTGTCTCATTATATAGTTAGCATTTCTCACGGCCGATTTTGCCGCCATTTTGGTGGTACTGCTTCTTCCACGTTTGAGAGTCTCCGCACCACGAAATACAACTTTTTAGTATTGTAGTTGTTTGTATAATGGTAAATTTACAGTTACAACTTTTAAAAGTCGCTTTTCACGTTGTTCGAATTGTCTAGAATCTTTCACGAGGGCAGACAGTACCCTCAAAAATGGCGGATTTTGGCCTTCGTGAGAAATGCTAATTTCACCTCAGTCCCATGTGAGAAGAGCGCTTCAGCTCGACCAAACACCGAAAAGCTAGAGACATGTAAAAACATGTATTTGTTATTTAGACGGAGACGATAATTTTACAACGTGATAATAAAGGACTGGGCTTTAGTATTGCTGGGGGTCGTGGTTCAACTCCTTATAAGGGAACGGATCAGGTGAGCAGGAGTTCGTGAAGTGTTCGGCTCCTTCCGAATTCCTATGTTTTAATGCGTTTTTGTTCTGGTTTAAGGCTATTTTCATCTCAAAACTTGCCGTAGGAGGTACAGCTGAGGTGGATAAAAGACTGCGTGTTGGAGATAAAGTCTTGTCGGTAAGTGATGTGGTCAGGGCATGTGTCTTTCGTCTCTGTGAGTGAGGTTTGATTCCTGCAATATTCAGTTGTCTCATTATAATTTCACCCCAGTCACATGTGAGAAGAGTGCTTCCAGTTTGACTCCACCAAACACCACAGGCTTTCTTTAGGTGCTCAAGTTTCTTCCTGTAGTAAACGATAGTGGATGTCCCTGCTAGGCCTTTGGGGAGAACAGTTTAGAACTGATAGAGCTATCTGGCATAAATAAAGTTTAGGTTTCCTCCTGTAGTAACACTGGATCAATAAGATATGACCCTTACTGGACCTCTAGGAAGAACAGTTTAGAACTGATAATAGATATTATATAATACCTTACTGAATTCTGATCGTTTAATTGGCTGTTTATGGTCACGTGATATTGAATAGAAAATTCCATTTCGCAAGAGTGCAATGGAATAAAACGTATAGTACAATTGCACTCTTTGTGTTTTCGATAAATCGCATCCCTCAAAATGCTTCTCATACGAATCTATTAGTCTATTTTGGTATTATATAAAACAAATAATGAATGTTTCTTCGTGCAATGGTAAGAATATTTTCATTCGGTGAAAGATGGAATGTTCCATTCAACTCGGCTGTCGCCTCGTTGAATGGAACATTCCATCTTTCACCTCATGAAAATATTCTTACCATTGCACTCATAAACATTCATTATTTGTATACTATACTAGCTTATCCAGTATAAATAAGGTTAGTTTGCTTTAGTTAAACAGATCTGATCACCATACTCTCAGTAATATTTTATTTCCAAACCGTTTCAGATCAATAACAAGTCCGTGGATAACGCGAGTCACGAGGAAGCTGTAGCCCTACTTACTACTAGTTACCCCTCAGTAACCTTAGCAGTCTCCCGTGAGCGAGTGCTGGAGAAACGAATGACGCCGCTGTCCAAACATCGCGAGGACTCGTTTATTAACAAGAGAATAGCGGAGAAAGAGATGATACAAGATGCAATGATACGAGCCTCGGCTGGGGTAAGGGATATAGTTACGAGATTAATTGGGCATCTCAGAACCAGGGGTGGAAAAAATAGGCGAGCACGCGAGCATTGCCCGCAGGAAATGTTAAACCCATGTCGTACTCTCAAAATTTCCATCTACAACTGTGTTGTGCCTATTCCTAACATGATTCTATCTATGATATCTTCGTTCTGATTGGGTGCAAACACTATTCTAATTCCAAATTATTATTCAATTATTACAAATGTTTACATAAATATTTTCAGGACACGAATCATGTTGATAATGATAGTGATGATGAATTTGACAGGCCGAAAGTTGAGGTAAAAACTTTACGGTATTAACTATACTTATGGCTGTCAGTTTATGTGAATGTTCCTGTATTAATGTTGTTATTCTGTGTACTATAGAGAATTGAATTAAAGAAAGGCAATGGTCCGCTAGGATTCAGTGTTGTTGGCGGTTCAGATCACGCTTGCCACCCGTTTGGTATGGACGAGCCTGGACTCTTTATCTCTAAAGTAAGTACTGACATTTTCCTGCTCGTGTTTGGATCAGAATTATTTTGTTTTGAAAACACCTTTTACTGTATTTTGTAGATCGTACCAAATGGTGCTGCGTCGAATACGAATTTGCGAGTTGGTGATCGTATCTTAGCTGTAAGTTGAAAAAATTACTTGAATGAAAAAATTACTGACATGAAAAAATTACTGAAATGAAAAAATTACTACTATAAATACTTTTTTAAACAGTACAGCACAGATTTGTTAAATTGATACATTTGATAATTGTATTAAGAAGTGTTTATTTGCACCGTAGGTCAATGGTAAAGATATGACAAGATCGACTCATCACGATGCTGTCACGGCTCTCATATCAAATGTTTCATCTATCAAACTTTTAGTCCGCCATGATCCACCGCCCCCCGGACTAATGGTAAGTATTATGACCAATGGTTACTTTTTTCAGGGGGGGACATTGGTATATAGAACGATCATCAAAAGACTTTCCTGCATTAAAACACACAAACAAACATTACATTTGAGAGCTAAATTGAGAAGGACGCATTTCAAACCTGATGAAGTTGAACGGTCACTAGAGTCTCTCTGGTAGCTACCTTACGACATAACATCTTGTATTAAACACTGTAGTACTGTACGTATAATCTCGTTTGCTGTATATTTTCAGGAAGTCACAATCATGAAATACCCCGGTGAAAAACTGGGCATAAGTATACGAGGGGGTGCGAAGGGACATCCAGGGAATCCGCTGGATACTAAAGATGAAGGAATCTTTATTTCAAAGGTATGTATTCCCGCATCTAAGAACGTTTAGCATTGCTCGCATGACAAGGACAGCGCTGTAATGTGTGTGTTTGTTTGGTAGGTCAACGAAAGTGGCGCAGCAGCCAAAGACAAAAGACTTCATGTTGGACAAAGAATACTCGAGGTACAAAAGTTTCTATACAATGGATGACCCTTACTGGACTGGGAGAACAGTTTAGAACTGATAGACCTTACCAGTATAGATAAAGTCAGTAAACTGACTTAGGTTTAAGTTTCCTCCTGTAGTAACACTGGATCAATAAGAGATGATCCTAATTGATAGAGCTATCCAGTTTTAATAAAGTTTGTTTAGTTTAGGTTTCCTCCTGTAGTAACACTGGATGAATAAGAGATGACCCTTACTGGACCTCTAAGGAGAACAGTTTAGAACTGATAGAGCTATCCAGTATGAATAAAGTTAGTTTAGTTTAGGTTTCTTCCTGTAGTAACACTGGATCATTAAAAGATGATCCTTACTGCACCTCTAGGAAGAACAGTTTAGAATTGATAGAGTTATTCAGTATAAATAAAGTTAGTTTAATTTAGGTTTCCTCCTGTAGTAACACTGGATCAATAGGAGATGATCCTTACTGGATCTTTAGGAAGACCAGTTTAGAACTGATAGAGCTATCCAGTATGAATTAGTTTAGTTTATGTTGAAAATAATGTGGTTAATCTTGTGTCTAGGTAAATAGTACCAGTCTTCTGGGAGCGACGCACATGGAGGCCGTTCGTTCGTTACGTAGTGTAGGTGACAGTCTCTCATTGGTCGTCGCTGATGGCTACGATGTTTCGAAAGTCGAAGCAATGGTCGGAGTGATTGCGAATCCTTTAGCTGCGGGAGAAAGCATCGGTTCTCCTGATGAAAATAAACATTTCGGGTATGATTCTGATCGATCAAGTGTCCGAGGTAGCTTGAACGAAAAGGTAGGTGCAGTTGTACAGCACCCAGGGCATATACTGTACATGCATATAGAGATCAGTATATGGATCGTATACAGAGCGAATAGATCTTGACTGGATTGTTCTTCAAGTCCTAGTAGAATTTCAGTGTGTGGTGGTTTTCATGAGAAGTTGATGAACTTTTGCATGTCACAATCTGGTACTGCACAGAACATCGATATTTGGTTCTAAGCTGCTTTGTTTTTACAGGAAATGACAAGAGATGGTCCGAATAAACTCGTGAATGATGATAGCAGAGTTCAAATGGTAAATTTTATAAAATGATATCACACAGTTGCTCTGGTTGTGTCCTCCCGAAGTTTCCATTTACAAAATCCCTTCATCCGTTTGCGATGTTCTTCTTCTGGTGTATGTGAACGAGTGGAAGAGTTAGGAATGTTTAGATGAGGGGACATATACTCCGAACATTCGTAACTTACTTACTCGTTCACATCCAGCAAAAGAAGAAAATCGCGCTAGAAATCGCAGCAAAAATTTCAAGTGTATTACAGCCTTTCAGGTATCCGTTTGAAGTCCTGGCTAATAATAATTTGGGCATGGCCAATACTGTTTTGCTCTACTGAGGCTCCGGCTATTAATTGATGAGTTGAGTGGTGGGCAAAAGCTTGCAAGCTTTGTCTATTTGGTATATTGTCCGAGTGCAAGATTGGGCTAAAAATTTCAGCTTGTCATGACTGCAAGTACCGGCGAATTACACACAGTCTCTGGCGAATGGCTGTCATATGTCTTCTTAGCGCTGGCGAAATTCGCCGTTCGCCGGCCTAAAACAAGATGGGTGGTGTAAACGGACCTTTAAGGTCTCGATATTTGTGAATCATAGGGCGCTTTCCATTTAATGGCCTGACCGGTCAGACCCAAATTGTTTTTCTCTGTATCAATGGAAAGATCTGGTCTATGTTTTTCAAATATCTAGCGAAATTGACCTCATTCTAATTTTATATAAATTTTCCGGTCAGATAGGTCCGAAGCCCAAATGTTTTGTGTTCCATTCAACAATTTGACCGTTCTGACAGGTCTGGCCGTGTTAATGGAAAGCGCCCATAGGCATTGTAATCTCATCTCAAGATTGACAATGAAATTCTAATGTTTTTGAGTGTATATCCGCACCGGGCAGGCTGAAAAGTTAGCCTGACCACGGTGGGAATCGAACCCGCGACCTTTGAGATGCTAGTCCGATGCTCTGCCAACTGAGCTACGAGTCAGGCTAACTTTTCAGCCTGCACTCAGAGTAACATCAAAAACATATTCACCTGAGTACATAACACCAAAACACACACAAAAAGTATAATGAAATTCTAGTTAGGCCAAAAAAAAAATATGTGGGTTTCCGGTTTCTTCTTATAAAAACTTAGGTAGGGTAGGTCGGTTTTAACTTTTTTTTTTAAACTTTTTTTTTTAATTTTCCGAACAAGCGGACGCCATTTTGTTTAGTCAGTGCTTCCACATCCAAAGATAAATTTTCCTAATATTGCCTCAAATTTCAATTTTCAGCAAACTTTTTCCTCTAAGTGGAAACACTTACAAGCATGATCCAATAAAAAAGTTTAGGGTCGGGATTTCGACGTCCAAAAGCTAGGTAGGGTCGGGAAACCGGAAACCCACATATTTTTTTTTTGGCCTTATGTTATTATAGTTTACATTGTCAGCGTCGACCTCTTATCGATGTCTCGTGTGCAAGTTACTAATACTTTCATCATTTTATAGGACGTTGCTGTGCCTCACTCGCAAACTACAGTACCCAACGTCCGCCCTGAACCTGACCTCCATCTCCCATTAAACAACTCAATAAAATCCCCCCAGAGTACAAACTCGGTCGCCTCCCCCGGGAGGTCTCCTTCGGGAAGTCTCACCCCCTCCGAACAACGTGCATTGGACGCCGAAAAACGTGCAGCTTGGAGACAAGCACGCATGCGCGAACTTGAAGAGGACGCCTTGAAGGCACAGGTTGTCATTGCGCAAGTGAAAGCAATGTCGGCGACAAGTTTAGAAGGGACCTCTTTGTCGGACGAGGATCGGAAAATCCCGCCGACCGATCATTTAAATAATGCTTCAACGAAGTTAACTGCTTAGCTGATATTTTGAAGAATTACTGATCCGACAGATATCTAGGCATATGTACTCGGAAGATGACAAAAAATACGTCTAAAGTATTTCATGGCTGTGATGGGCAACTATACATTCCTAACTCGTGTGCGTTTAAACTGAAAATTGTCGAAGCGTAGCCAGCATTGAAAATAATACGATACCGTCGCTCTGAATATATTTAAAGAAAGCTAGAGTCAGTGAATGAAAGCCAGCCATCTTCAAGACTTGCCAAGTTATGGATCTATTATCTGCTTGTTCTTATACATGACACGTATTTGCCAGAGGTGTATGCATGGGGAATTTAAAGTATCGAGGCGGAAATACGAGCTTGCGGCAAGAATAATTGGAAAAATTCAACTTTGGAAAGAATTATGTTGGAAGAGAGTCGTAGAAGAAACAGGTTTAACATTTTTTACAGCTTGCGTACGTTTTTGTACAGCCGTAATCGTCACGTATTTTGAAGAACATGTATATATGAAGAGAAGATAAATATCCGCGGGCCAAAAATAATCATGGTAGAAAATTTTGGCAATACATTCTCCACCAAAAATGTTTCCATCAAAAATCAACTCTTCGTGAGTTGCAAAAGTCTTCTGTTAATAGAAAAAGACGTTATAATATATTGGAAAACAGCTATTCCATCAAGAATTGGAACTGCCAAGGCAGATTTTGAACATTTTTACGTTGGATAAATGGATATGGTCTCGAGATACATAATTTTGACTGTGAAGACTACATGCTGAAAATCATGAAATATGATTATAATTATACCTTTTATGAATATGATTTTACCTTTTTATGATAAAAAAGGCATCATAGCTTTCCGTATTTTACTCTTTTAGGAACTTAGAAATTTTAGGTACAAATGCTAGCTCTCTCTAGTTAGCGCAAGTTTTAGATGTGTGCAGTTGCCAGTTGAATGCTCAAGAAGTACAATGAATTTTTAAAAGTAATTTTAATCGTATTTTATACTGTATAAAAGTTGTACAATTATTGTGGGACAAGTTTAAACGATCATAGAGTATAGAGGACAATGTACTTATGTTGTAATATAAACTGAAGTCAAATATATATAAGAAACAGATTGTTAAGTACATTTAGTCTGTCCAAAGAAGGTACTGTAGGTCGTAGGAATCAAACACGGTCGGACCTCTACAGGACCTCCCTGAAAAACACTTCGGTGAGTGGAGCTTCCTGAATAAATATTATTATTATTATTACTCAAGGTCTTAAAATAATTGAGAAAGAGCTACCTTTACAAACCCGCTCACCAATAAGTGAGAAATCAAATAAACTATTTTATTCGGTCTAAAGCCAGACAATTTTACTCGTTAAATACCACTAGAAAATATTGGGCTAACTTTAGCACTGATTAGCATATTAGCCGTTCGCCGAATATTTCCGAACAAGTCCGATTAAAAATCCGAAGATGTTGATGGACTTTAAACCAAGATGGCTGCTCGTGTTGTTAAAGAAGTGAAAAGTATAAACGGCATTGCTTCGCTTATTTCAAAAATCCATGCAGAGAATTTTGAAATATCGAAATGTAGGAAAGCTGTGATACTAATTCCCGGAAATCCAGGCATAATTCGTTTCTATGACTCATTTCTGGAAAGTTTGTTTAGTGAATGTAAGGGGAAATTTCCAATGTTTGGCATTCAAAATGCAGGTTTGGACTGTAATTTTTAATAGTTTCTTTTTATTAATATTATATGTAGTAGTCTTGTATTTGGGCAGAAATAAAAAGTCCCAGAACATTTCTGATGTTGACCACCATGGCACCATATGTTGTTCTGTGGTGTTTTCTGAAACCAATGCTAATGGTTACTTCAATATTTGCCACATAGGTCATGGTCCATTGGAAAATGTCACCATTCACAACTCTCCATTTACTCTCACAGACCAAATTAACCACAAAATTGCCTTCCTTGAGAACTACTTCCCTCCATCTTGTACGTTTGTACTTATTGGTCATTCAATTGGCGCCTACATGATCCTGAAACTGCTCGAATACTTTGGCAAAGATCAAAAACGTATCACCCAAGGTCTTTTGCTGTTTCCGACGATCGAACGGATGGCAATCTCGCCGAGTGGCAGGTTAGCTACACCTGTATCAAACTATTTTTCATGGCCACTTGTAGCAGCTGCATGGTCGTTGTCATGGTTACCATTGAGCTTAAAGAAATGGTTGATAAATATTTGGTTCATTCGAAGAAATGTCCACGAAGGTTGTAAGGACGCCATTGTGCAACTGATTAATGCAGACACGATAAGGAATATGTTGTTTATGGCTGCTGAAGAGATGGAGAAGGTTGATAAAACTCCTATTGAGGTTTGTGTGGGTTTTTAATCCATTATAAAACTGCTCTGAATGCACCTCACTTTATTATTATACTCTGTCTAAGGGGGAAAGTCTTGCACATTAATGGGTTAAATCAACCAAACTATCTCACATTAGCTATTCTTCCTAGAGATCCAGTAAGCATCATCCTTTATTGATCCAGTGTTACTATAGGAAGAAACTTAAACTAAACTAACTTTATTTATACTGGATAGCTCTATCAGTTCTAAACTGTTCTCTCTAGAGGTCCAATAACGATCATCTCTTATTGATCTAGTGTTATACTATAGGAGGAAACCCAAACTGAACTAACTTTATTTATACTGGATAGCTCTATCTATACTGGATAGTTCTAAACTGTTCTTCCTTAAGAGGTCCAGTAAGGATCGTCTCTTAGTAACCCATTGTTACTCGAAGAGGAAACTGAAGTATCTGGGTAAAACCTGCAGTGTTTGAAAGCTGTGTTTGTTAATCGAAGGTTTTATATTATTTCAGCTCATATCCGATCATGTAGATAAATTAATCTTCTATTATGGTGCATCTGATCCATGGACTCCAAGATCATATTACAATGAGATGGTCAGTAGGTTTCCTATGGCACAAATATATCTTTCTGAACAGAATATGAGACATGCATTTGTACTGGAGTCCCATCATGAAATGGCCGAAATTGCTGCCAAATGGATTAAGTAAATTTAAATTATCAGAATTATTATAGTCTATAGAGTAATCAATTATAATAAATAATAATATTAATTTATAAAGGCAAAACACTATATATCTGAGATTACTGTTTAATGTAATTTTACTTATTTATCGCGTTTCTTACTCACTGGTCAGCGGAATTGCCCAATTGATAGGGGTCGGAGGTACCTACGATTTTGAACGTCCTTATCCGAGAGGACGCGAAATGCTAACCATTTACTGATGTCAATGTAAAGGTAGCTCTTTTTCCTCAATTATTTTCACACCTCGGGTAGAGGTTCGAGCAAGGATTGAACCCGGCTCTCCCAACCACAAATCTAAAGTGACACTAAACCAAGAACCGTTTACCAAATTTAATTCAACAATGATGGTTAACAATAAGAGATGATTTGCTAGGAAGCAAGATATATGGGGTTAACCAGTTAACATTCCTTGTTGCAAAATTGAATTAAATCTACTTCGAGTTTTGGAAAGTTAAAATGTGAAAGTTTGTATAACTCTCTCGGCTCCTTCGTTTGTGAGGCGACGTCGTTTGGCAACAACTTGCGCTATACTAGGACTGTCGTTTTTCAGAACGGAATATGCTGAAAGAAATGAATTAAAATGTTATAGGCTGTAGTACGGAAATGGGCTATATTAAGTTATTAACTGGCAATCTCCCTTCAACGTTGGTTCATAACCACCAGCAACGCGGGTACACCTCTGGAGTAACTTCCTAATAGTTGCTACTAGGACACACACTCGCGAACAGTAACGGTTTGGGGCGTTATACGTCACTTGGGCTCAAGCCTATTGTGAGCACGACATTTGACTGCATTGGTATGTACTGTCCCAAGATAATCGTAATTATGATGAGTACTTACCGTAAGTATCTGCTCGTATGCAGTGGATAGTGAGTTTGTGACTTCCTGTACTCCTCGTTAATCTACACAAGAAATAAAACCTGTTTGAAACTCGTTCTGTACGTGAGCGATAAACAACTTCCCATGCTTATAAACACATTAGTAAGAGGCATCACGCATTTTGTTATGAATAATTAGTTGTGAAAAGCTTGTAACTAAGTGTAGCTCAAACGTCGAATTTTACATGTGCCAAACCTAATACAAGCACGTAAGCCGGCTCAAACAATGTACTTCGGTTGGGCAACTGATGATACTGTAGGAAAGCTTGGGATTGTTAGCGATGCTAGACCTGAAAAAAAACAAGGTATAGTTGTAGCCCTATCAGTCCGTGAGTCCGAAGCTTTCGTTATGATTGGCACTACCTATACTAACATTCAGGATTATACAACTGAACTTAGTGAACTATGTGTGACGTGTGAACTTCAGAATCCCGCAGATATTTATTTGTTTTTATAGCATGGATGTTTTCTGTTTCATAAACCTTTCTTTCCTGACTTCGTCTTCCTGACTGATCTCGAGCCATGATCTTTTCACGCCTCGCTCACTCATCTCTTGCGCAGGAGAACTTTCTTCACAATATTCCATCTCCTCCATTTTGAAATGCTACAGAGAAAATAAACAATGTTGGTCGAGTCAAACTACAAGTAAAAGACAACAGCATATTACAGGAATTGAACCCCAGTAAAAAACACGTAACCCCACAGTGTTCTGTATGCGTTGCGACATAACCTGGTACTTACCTAGTATTATAAAGAAACCGCTAACCTAACTAAAATAACTCGGCAATTTTCTCGAGTGATTGAGATTGCGCTCTTTCTCAAATTATCGTTAACGTAAGTGGATTTTTTCAGAATGGCGAGATATTAGGAAAAACATTCTTAATTCTTTTTTCGACGTCACGTAATGTTTAATTTGCGCGCGAGCTTACTGGAACCGTTCAGTTTATATACTTAGTTCAGTTGTCTGGGATATATACCACAATGCTCTCCAATGCCAAGATGGCGTTCATTTTCGAGAAACGATCGATTTACGTGGCCGCGCTTGTTTTGTGAGACGAAGGTCTGGGGCGAGTATTGCAAAATACAAAATTATAAATTTTTGAAGTTTAGTTTTGTTTTATTTTCGCCAAAAATGCTAAATTCTAGGCGTTTTATTCCTGTTTTTGTAAAACGAGTTCGCGTGCTGCAAACTAGGAGAGCCTTTGGACGAATTTCCGTGCGAACGACCGCTCAGGCTGCGAGAACAGTGCAAAATATTTTACCAAGGTGAGTTCGAGTTGGTAGTGTCAGCTGCTGTTTCTGTTGATAGTCTTGTGGTATTTAGCTTGATTGTCTTGTTTCTTTGCTGTTTAGAAGTTCTTCCAAGTTATGTTATACATCAAGGGTTCAAAAACAATCGCGATATTTTAGCAATGATGGTATGTATTTGTGCATGGTATATATGTACTGTATGTATGAACCATGAGGAATTTCTACACGCGTAAAAACGCTCAGGTTGATGCAATACTGATGAAAACAGGATTGAACAATGTTTTGCTGCCCACATTGTTCACAGTTGTCAACAATATTGAACAATATTGTTACACCCGGATTCAGGCTCAACAATATTGTTCAATATTGTTGACAAGTGTGAACAACGTGGGCAGCAAAACATTGTTCAATCCTGTTGAGCAGCGGGCTCGGCGTTTTTTGCCGTGTAATAATCCAGGTGTTCTATATATTTACTATTCAATTTTCAAAATCTTGGGTGCAATATGTAATCTTTCCAGTCAAGAGCATAGCAGTTTGAGATTAAGGTTGACATTAAAGAGAAAACATGACAGACTTGATTTTGTTTGCATGAGTCATTTCATGAGTGTAAATGACTTTGCCTTGATGAGAAATTTTGCAGGAATCTTGCTAGAAATCAGGAATGGCAATCAATGCAGTTTAAGTCATTAAGTGGCAGCACTCTCCCCCTGACAAGTAAAATTGTCTGGCATTAGACAGAGTAAAATACTAAAGTAGGGCACAAATATATGCAAGGTTAACAGATACATGGGCAGATATAGTCTGATTAACCCTTTGAGTGGCAGTACTTTCCCCTTAACCTTAACAAGTAAAATCATCTCAGGCAAAAGACAAAAAAAAAGTACTGGGTGCATCAGGGCACATTGCCACTTGAAGTGCTAATGTTTGTGATTTGCAAGCAAAAATGGTTGTCGTGTGTAACGGCTCAATTTTATACATGTATCACCTGTGTTGATAAACGTTTGTGAGCTTAAACCTCTCGATTACTTTCACAGCTCTTCCATCTCATATCCGTGTCCCTCTCCCGGCATTGTCGCCGACGATGGAAGCAGGTACGGTTGCCAGTTGGTTGAAAGAGGAGGGAGAGAAACTAGAGGAAGGCGACGTCCTGGCACAGATTGAGACGGATAAAGCAACGATGGAATTTGAAACGCCTGACGAAGGATATCTTGCTAAGATTGTCGCTCCTGCTGGCTCTAAAGATGTCCCTGTCGGCAAGGTATGATTTGATGCTCAGTCGTAGGGAATCTAAGGTTTTGGTGAAAGGAAAATCCCTCTTTGCAATCTCCAACTACATTTGTCAAACACAGGGTTGAAATAACAATGTGCAATTTTCACACCTTTTTTTGCTTGAATATTGAAAATTCCAAATCTCTTCCAGATGATGTGCAAACTTTAGTTTACAATTATTTTCTTGACAGCTTGTGTGTATAATTGTTGAAAACGAGGAGGATGTGGCCGCATTTAAAGATTTCAAAGATGACGAGAGTTCAGCACCTGCAACCCAGGTATAGGCATCTACTTCTGTATGTAGATGTAATTGAGTCTATAGCTTCCCTGTTCAGTTCATTTCAAATAACTTTCTTTTCATTCTATTTCAACAGCCAGCAGAAGCCGTCTCTGACCCCCCACCTGCACCACCTGTTGCAGCTGCTCCCCCCACAACTCCTCCTCCTACAACCCCTCCCCAGGGTGCTATGCCCCAGGCTCCCCCACCAGCAATGCCTCCTTCACCCAGTGGAAGAGTGTTTGCAAGTCCTTTGGCTCGGAAACTTGCCAGAGAAAAAGGCATTAATCTACCGGTATGAAACTTCAGTCTCTTTATTTTTGCCCTCAGAGATCAATGTAGTGTGTCAGTGGTTAGTGCATCTGTCTTTCATCTTTGTGACTGGGGATTGGTTCCTGAAATACGCAATTGTTTGATTATAATTTCACCTCAGTCACATGTGAGAAAAGTTAGTTTAGTTTAGGTTTCCTCCTGTAGTAACACTGGATCAATAAGAGATGATTCTTACTGGACCTCTAGGAAGAACAGTTTAGAACTGATAGAGCCATCCAGTATAAAAAAAGTTAGTCTAGTTTAGGTTTCTTCCTGTAGTAACACTGGATCAATAAGAGATAATCATTACTGGACCTCTAGGGAGAACAGTTTAGAACTGATAGAGCTATCCAGTATAAATAAAGTTAGTCTAGTTTAGGTTTCCTCTTGCAGTAATGAACTAATAAAAACTAAAATTTTTCTAGTCTTTGTCAGGTTCAGGTCCTGAAGGGAGAATTATTGCCAGTGATGTCCAAACAGGTGCTCCAGTGACACCAGAACGACCTGTAGCTCCACAAGTTACTCCAGGTAAGAGTAACGTTGTCTGGTTATCTGCACATGTACACTACAGTATATCTGACCGTTCTGCTTGCATTCTCTAGAAGGAGAATTTACAGATATTCCTCTATCAAATGTCAGAAAGGTAAGCAATATTGTCTAGTTAAAAACTGCAGATTGAGAGGTATTCAACTACCCAAAAAATGCAAGTGGCCCAGTGTAAATTTATGTGTGCAAATGATTCGTCTCTGGATCTGATCCAGTCAACTTCACATTTGTAATTATTAAAACACGAGCAGGATTGCTCTATCAGATATAAAACTTGACGCAACAGCCGAGAGTTTTATTTCTGGTAAAGCATCGACTGCAAGTGTTTTAAATGGCTTAAAAAAGGACCCATCTTGTGAGTTTATTGAGGAAGTAATTTTAGAAATAAACGTTGTCTAAGTCGAGAAAATCAAAACTAAAGTTCACATGATTTTTATCAGATATAAAACCACCGACATGGCGACATGGTAGTGATTTCCTTTCTCTTTATTAATGAGTTTTTTTAACTTAATTTAGGTGATTGCCAAGAGATTGTTAGAATCAAAACAAACCATACCACATTACTATCTATCTGTTGATATTCAAATGGATGATATTCTTGAGTAAGGAGAATGATAAAAATTCCTACTATCTTTTCTTTCTGCAATATGTGATTTTTATTTATGCATAACATACACGTATTTGAATTACTCAGTCAGTCTGCTCTCGTATATATACAAAGCAGATTTCAATTCCATTTCTTGCAGGCTTCGTAAAGAATTAAACGAGCTAGGAAAAGCTGAATATAAGTTGTCAGTGAACGATTTTATCATCAAGGCTTCAGCCTTGTCCTGTAAACAGATCCCTGAAGCTAACTCGTATTGGATGAATGAATTTATTAGACAGTAAGTGTTTGAACAGAGAGTTTTCTTTGGGAAATGTAAAGTAAGTAAGTGAGTAAGTAGACACAGTGAGTGATAGAGACTCTTCTTTTCAGAAATCATAATGTTGATATAAGTGTAGCTGTGAGTACAGATTCTGGTTTAATCACACCCATCGTATTTAGTGCTGATAAAAAGGTAGGTTTACATATATCAAGAATGTTTCGTTCTCTTAACAGTTTCCTAAATGCTAACCATCAACTCTCCATGAGAATTGTACATTGATATTTCGTACTATACATATCTTAATTTTGCAGGGATTGAAAAACATAAATTCAGATATAGCATCACTAGCCGAGCGAGCGAGAGACAATAAACTTAAACCTCATGAGTTCCAGGTAGGACGTAATAATGTAATTTTCGTAATCATCTCAGTTATACTGTATGATTTCCTCTTTTTGCACCAAAGCTAAAGAAAAGTTTTTTGAAATATTTAGGGTGGAACATTTACGGTGTCCAATCTTGGGATGTACGGAATAAAAAACTTTGCTGCCGTTATTAATCCGCCTCAGGTAATAAAATACACAATATCTTAAGCTCCAATACATGACACTGAATTAATTTGAAAAATTTGCTTAAACAGTTGTTTTTCTCGCCGGGGATTGGTTCCTGAAATACGCAATTGGCGTATTGGCGCAATTGGCAACCTCGCAAGCAAGACTCTTTACCTTCACACGCTACGAACGTTCTTGTTTTAGTAAAAATAAGACTTATGTGCTGTACTTTATCTTTTACAGTCGTGTATCCTAGCTGTTGGTCAAACAGAGAAGAGAATAATTCCTGATGACAACACTGAACAAGGGTAAGAAAGATTGGAGTTTAGAGAACTGATAGAGTTATCCATTATAAATAAAGTTTAGTTTAGGTTTCCTCCTGTAGTAACACTGGATCAATAAGAGAATCTGATGATCCTTGCGCTGAACCTCTAGGGAGAACAGTTTAGAACTGATAGAGCTATCCAGTATAAATAAAGTTAGTTTAGTTTAAGTTTCCTCCTGTAGTAACACTGGATCAATAAGAGATGACCCTTACTGGACCTCTAGGAAGAACAGTTTAGAACTGACAGAGCTATCCAGTATAAATAAAGTTAGTTTAGTTTACGTTTCCTCCTGTAGTAACACTGGATCAATAAGAGATGACCCTTGCTGGACTTCCAGAGAGAACAGTTTAGAACTGGCAGAGTTATCCAGTACAAGTTTGATAAAGTTGCCTGTGTTTTAGTTTCAGTCAAGCCATGATGTTAAGTGTAACACTAAGCTGTGATCATCGTGTGGTTGATGGAGCTGTTGGAGCTCAGTGGTTGCAACATTTCAAGTCA
The DNA here is from genome assembly GCA_902702795.2 of Paramuricea clavata. NCBI lineage: Eukaryota > Metazoa > Cnidaria > Anthozoa > Malacalcyonacea > Plexauridae > Paramuricea > Paramuricea clavata. The sequence goes on along the minus strand of CACRXK020001020.1, from coordinate 33,174 downwards.
TATCTTGAAAAACCTGCTACACTACTGTTGTAGGACAGAGCAGTGAACCATTGACTCTACACGTATTTTATATGGCAGAGACTGACTGTTAAAAACAAGTGCAGAGCAATAGTCACTAACTGTAATCTCATCTCAGGAAAACAAGGCAAGCTCTGCTACACTGACAGAGTTATCTGATAGAATTTATGAAATTTAAACCAATATTTTATTAACGTAAGCTGATGTATTTTAAAGAAACAACAAACGTCTACGATGTAGATACTAAAATGTTGCTTCAATACTGGCCTCACAATAATACTGGATTAAGGTAAAGATGTTAAAGCCAGTTTACAGTAGTTCTCTGATTTGATGTATTTAATAACTCGGTAAGTTACTGCATGTACTATTAAGTATAGAGTTGTAGATGGTTCTCCTGTGCTCTGAGGGTTTTTTCTCTGGGTATAATGCCTGGTTTACACTATCAAAGTTTCTGTGATCACAGTAGGAATTTTGCATCGGTAAGTTTTGAAGATTTGTTAGAAATGTTTGAGGAAACTGACTCGGTGAAACTGACTCGGTTGCACTTGGTAGCCAGTGACGTCCTGGAGCACGTGCCTCAAGAAATGTCTAGGATTCACAACTTTTGTTTACGAGGCTGAAGTCCAAGGAAGCAAGTTTTTGGCAAAGTAAGATTTACACAACTCTGATTTGTTTCTATAAAATTTATAATTTTCTTTAATATATCAGAATGTACCATCAATGTTTACATCTTACAGCTTCAACTATGCACTCCAAAGAAAACATTATGGATTTCATGCATTATGGTAAGTGAAAGTGTTCTCAATAATCTATTGTCTCAATGATACTAACAATTGACTTGCTATTGACATTGTGTTAATCTGTAAACTAAACAGACATGTTTAGCCACTACTCTTACTGTAAGATTAGTTACACCTTCGTTGCTGTTACGATCAATTGATGTTTATAATACCTATTATTATATAGTCTATAAAAATTAAAAATATTTTTGTCTAAATAGCTTGTTTTCACTAAGCAGTATCGTACAGCAGATGTTGGTCAAACCTGCAGTTATCAGAGTGAGATAATAATGTTCATTCTTTTCATTAAATGTAGTAGTCTTGTATTTGGAGGCAAATAAATATAAATTGAAAGATGTAGTTTAATTTTCTTGTTCCAAAAGTATCGGCATTTCGACAAGTTGACCACCATATATTGTCTCTGATTGAACAGCACTATGAATTTTATCTGCTGTCTTGCATCGCTTACTGAAACCAACCAGTACATATTCTAGTCATCGTAGTCGACCTCTCTTTCTTTCCTGGGGCTCATGCTTCTGGAGAACTGACTCATAGTGTTGGCCATCTTGTGAAATTCTTCCCATTTTATACTTTCCAAATTTTTCTGCATTTTCACTTTAGATTCCAGCTGTGAGCATCTGCTCTCTGCATCGTGGAGACGAGTTTTTAGGTCGATCAATTCCTCGTTCTTGTCATCCAGCTAGATGCAAAGGAATTAATAAGGTATGGAATTTGAACTAGTTAATGCTCCCGCAACACGGATTTATATACAAGTACTTTTCTACTACCGGTGTATGGTAGAAAATCTCAATCTGCAATTATTGAGGTTTAAAACTCAATCTTTTCCGTAATGGTTCTTACCGATTATTCTCTTTTACCCAATGGCTTCGTTTTCATGTCAAATACTCGTGTTTTGTGTTTAGTACGGCTGAAAATTACTTTGTTATTGAAGCCTAAGGACAGCAGGAAAACATGGGAATATAATCTTTATCTGCCCCTGACATGCTAAAATAAGTTAACATGGAAACGAGGCCATTGGGTAAAAGAGAATTATCGGTAAGGTCTGTTATTTATATTTTTCACAATATGCTTTAAAGAAATAGTGGCAAATGTGAATAATTAACTGTAAAAGGAAGAAAGTATTTGATCGTTGTATATTCTTCAACACGCCGTTAAAAACCTGTTTTAAAACCGTTATATTTTTGCTCAAAAGTGCCGTCTCGATGCGGGAAATGTTATTTCATAGAGACAAAATCAAGAATTTTACGGGGAGGGGGAGGATTTGGTGGAAGTGGTGTGGTGTTTTTCTTCTGAAACTAAATCTTACATAAAACGGTAGTGGACTAAAATACTTGTATTAAAGCCTGCGCAAGAAATTCAGTGAGACTTCTTTCTGCGAAAACAATGTTTCGTTACCTTGGACTGTAGATCACAAATTTCATCAGTGAGCAGCAACTTATCTCGTTGCAAGGTGATATTTTCATCATTTTGAATCGTGTTTAAACTCTGTAATTCTTCTACGTTGCTTTTTAACTTCGTCTTGCTCAGCCTCACTGAAAACAAATTGGGTAAAAACTGGGTAAAGAGGTAAAGTATTGACAATGGGACATTGACTAGCCCCTTTTGCCCGCTCTGCTCGCCAATTTCAATGACTTTTTCACATACCATGAATTGCATTTTGCTCCTCTCGAGTGAGCTGTAATGGAAAGGTAAACAACAATAAGATAGAAATAAAGGGCAGATGCTGAGGCAAACACCAGTGACCGAAGGTTGTCGTTAAGATTTTCTACTCATTCTACCTTTTGTGTGGCTTCTCTATACTTCATCTGTTCACTTCGAAGTTGTTCCTTGGTGACTTGTAACTCATGTTGCAGCCTTCTCTCGCTGTCCTTTGTTGCCACCAATTCCTGGATGTTTGCTTGACGTCTGACGACCTTTTCGTCTTGATGGGCTCGATCCTTGAAGAGAAAGAAAATACAATCATGGTTGTTGTTCATTCACCTCTGTCACCTGGGACAGGGTTCGTAGCGGTCTTTGAAATCTTTGAAAGTCTTTAAATTTGAATGCAGGAGTTTAAGGTCTTTGAAAAGACTTTGAATCGTGTGAAAAAGCGAAGAAAGTCTTTAAAATGAATTCTTTAGTGAGTATTTGATTATACAATTTCCTAGCTAATAAAATTGTTTGATTGAAGAGCAAGCAAGGTTTTCGCAAATATCGACGAAAAGGAACATTTTTAGATGTGATGTGACGGGACTAATTACTGGGTAAAAATGGTGCTTACACTCGCAATTTTTCGTCAGCTGATTGCTCTCAAAGGTCTTTGAATAGTCTTTGAAAATAGGCAGAAAAAATCTTTGAAAGTCTTTGAATATTTTTGGTCTTGGAGACTACGAACCCTGTGGGATGCACTGCCCAAATCAACCAGCTCTTGTGCTGTCGTGATCAGCACGCTTGCCTTTCAAACTGGGAGACCCACGTTCAATCCTTGGTCGGACCTCTACTTAGGGTCTTAAAATAATTGAGGAGAAAGAGCTATGTTTACATTGACATCAGTAAATTGAGAGTTGAGAAGCGAGAGTTCGCGTGTCAATTTTCTCAACTCTCATACCCCGGTCAAACGAGAACAAGAGTTGCATGAGAGTTGAGAAGCGAGAGTTTGCATGAGAGTTTTCTCAACTCTTATGAACTCTCATCCTCTTATGACCTTTTGGTCGCTCTATGTTGGTAATATATATATACACCACCACTTGTGATGTCGTGGTCACCACGCTTGCCTTCCAAACTGGGAGAGCCGGGTTCAATCCTTGGTCGGACCTCTACACTCAAGATCTTAAAATAATTGAAGAGGAGGAGCTACATTAACATCGGCGTATTCTCGGATAAGGACGTTACAATCGTAGGTACCTCGGATCTCCTATCAATTGTGCAATAGCCTGTTGGGAAATCTGCTCACCAATGAGTGAGACACTCAAAAAAACAAAATCAAGCAGTGATTGTTATAACTTACAGCATCGATCTGTTTGCGTAGTTCTACGACTTGGGCAGCCAAGGCGGCATTCTCTTTGATCAACGACGTACAGTCTTCTTGAATCTAAGTTTGAGAAAAGTTTGTCTTCATTCATTAATCAATATCTATACATCCAGCTTTCTTTGTAGGGACTTCGGTGGCTCAGTCATCAGAGAAAGCGCCTTTCACCTCTGAGATCCTGGGTTCGACTCTCGCTACGGAATCATGACACCATTACGTGAGTAGAGTCAGTCAACGCTCTGCTGAAACTCGTGGGTTTTCTCCGGGTCCTCCCGTTTTCTCCCATAGGGAATGTTGACAGGGTGGGTTGGGATTATCCCCCTAACTGACCCTTCCACCATAGCTGTGCTCCTTGATCAGTCATCAAGGCTGCCAGAGGCATCCTTTGAAAGCTTTCAACTCGATCAGGTTGAGCTGTGTGCTTCGCAATTCTGTTTAGCTGTCAGCTGCAAGTAAGGATGATACCCCGGGCACTTACCTTGGTACGGAGAGTTCTGTCTTGTTGAGAGTTTATTTCCTTCTGTCTGGCCTCCAAACGAAGTTGCCGTATTTCCTCCTAAATATTATTGAAGAGAAATAATGTTACCTAGCTAAGGAACTCTCGAACTCTTGTTCTCGTTTGACCGGGACTTTAGACATTTTCCAAACAATTCTCCATACGGCCATACCCTCAATTCTCTGCCCACTTCTTCCTTGGTCTTGACATCCGATTGAAAGAACCGTTCCTCCATTTCACGAAGTTGAGTTTGATATTTCAAACATTCAGAACGACTTTCCTCCAACTGAACTCTACAGCGACTGAACTCCTCCGTCTTGTCATTCAGCTACAGGATCACAAAGTAATGGTTCTCAAAATTACGTTTAGAATGATATAGATCATGCAACCTCAATCCCAGGGCCTTTTGAGGAGTAATATATAGTAAATGAGAAAGCGTTTATTAGAGGGGTCCAGACCCCCCAAAACTGGGGAGAAACTGC
>CACRXK020001020.1:0-28351 GCA_902702795.2 Paramuricea clavata | reverse complement strand
GTGGTGGGGGTGACCTTGTAATGCTTTCATTTATGACATAATTGAACCTGTGTTCTCAACATTGCTATTCTTTCTTCAGCTTCACGTAATGCATCTAATCCTTTGTTCGCTTCTGTTTCCACTTGTTTAACATGAACTTCACGTCGTGAACTTTCCCTTTCCGAACTGTCTTTGCATTTCTTTAATGAGACTAACTCATTCACTAACTGTTTCTTTTCATGAGCGTGGGTTTCTGAAATTTTGAAATGGTTTTCAGTTTTGGTGCTACACATGGATGTCAACTTATTGGCAAAGATGCATCCAGCCAGATTTACCAGGGGGCAGGGGGGTATTTATCAACTCAGCCAACTGGCTAAAGGTGGGGTGCACCCCCCAACTCAGCCAAGGAAAAGGTGGGTGGTGCCCCCCCCCCTATAGATAGATATTATTTAACAAAAAATAACACAAGGCTAAAGGTGGGTGGTGCTCCCCCAATATATTAATTAAAAGCGATTGGCTTGAGTAAAACAAATACTCTCAATTAATTTCAATTTGGAGGCAATAATTAAATAGTTTAATTCACCTTCAGCATCTCGCAGCTTCCTTATCGCAGTCTCGCGTTCATCTTCCAAAACTCGAATGGCAGATTCCTGCTTTGCAAGATCTGTGATGCGGTTGTCCAGCTCACTTTGAAGTGTCTATGGTTGTAAGATATTAAAATTAGTAGATTACAAGTCATCACTATGACACAAGCAGAATTAATGCTTTGATGTTCTTATACTTGTGTCAGTACATAAAAAATCAACACATTTGATCCCGCTTGTGCTTGCATCATAGCGAGGGTTAAGTGAGTGATATTTGAGAGTATAAAATTTTTTTACCCTGAGTTTTCTCATCATTTTTTCAGCCTCTTCAGTCACACGAGGTGGAATTACTGTTGCCTTTTTTGCTTGATCTCTCCTGGTTTTCAATGGTCAAGGAAATTGCTGGACCATTTCTGTCATACCATACCATACTTGACCATACCACATACCATATCTGATTATACCATACTGATTATGCCATACCATACCATATTATTCGACACCATATCACATCATACCACAACATCACATTGAACACACTATAGTACACCATTAATCACTCACCATACCACACTACCATATCACATACCACATACCATATCATTCACCATATCATATACCACACTATACCATACCATATCACTTACCATAACATATCACACCATACCAGATAATGCCATATCACTCACCATACCAGATCACATCGTACCATACCGTACCGTACCAGATCACATCCTATCATTCACCATACCTAGCTATCACACCATAAAACCCCATATCACACCATACCATGGCCTAAATTATCAAAGCTAGGATACAAATAATTTGCCTCCAGTTCAAGAAAATATATCTGTTGTTGTAGGTTTCTGATATATTCATTCTCAATTTTTGACAGTTCTCCAGTTGACAGCCCCATCCTGGTACATGAAATGTAAAAAAATACAGAAAAACTAGAGTAAACAGAACTTGAACAGGTAAGATATAGCAGCTGGATGTGACTCAAAGGCCTAACATGAAACACTTTTTATTTTGCAAGCTTGATTTCCCCTTCATGGAGCAAGTCAACAATTCAGGACAAAATCTGTTTGTTTATAAATTATGAAGAATGCAACTACATTAATCCGATTCAATCTTTAATTATATTCAATAATATTTACATGTTTTAATGCAGTTTAACTACCATATTTATGCATGATTTTTTACTATAAACATGTCCTTAAAACCTACAGCAATACTGGAAAACATGAAGCATAAATACACCTACTTTCTGCTCGTATCAAACGATGCAGCGAGGCCACGGCTTGAAGAAGTTCTAAGATCTCTGCTACTAGACTTGAGCAATGAACCAGGGGCGCTCTTTCGCAAAGGCGAAGCTAGCAAAAGAAGGAAAAAACCCAGAGCAAAAATATCAGTAATGTAACCTTGTTTCTAAGCATGGAAAATGTAAATAAACTTACTAGATCGCTTTGTTTTTGACCGGCTAAATGTGGCCATTTTTCAAAATTGTGCTGTGTTTTTCTCCAAATGGCGTCGCCCGTTGCTAGGCAAGTTGGCACTGATCTCTAAATACTGATGCTGAACATTTTCGGCACTGACCTCATTATTCAAACTGGAGCTTTGATACATCTGGCTCTGATCTATAAATTATTAGCTGGATGGCGGAAAACCTTTCCGGAAGTTAACCTGCGATCAGGCGGGAGGAAGTGTTTCAAATTTCAAAACAAAAACAAAACGTGTGTAAAATGTGTATTAGCCTATCTGTTCGTCAATTTGAAGTGTGAAACGCATATTTTTCATACACAAACGGTTAATTTTATCAAATTTAACAACGAAGAAAACATTAAAAGGAATAAATTCAGTTGTCTTGTGTCAATACTGTATAAAGACGAAAGTATAAAAAATTTCTCTTTTGTCAAGGGTTGCAAAATTTGTAAGTATATTGTGATTTCTTCTGAACGAATTTTGTTTAATATAGTGCTAGTTTATGAATTATGCTCATGCATTTTGTGTATAGTGTTGTATATAAATTATAAAATATAGGTATCATTGTTCTGATATAGCTTAAATATCGGACAATTTGTATTGTACTTGCACCAGCAGATCATCATTTGCATATCAAACAAACTACAATATCTCAAGAATGAGAAGCAATAATGAAAAGTTGTAAATTAACTTATTTTACAGTTTAGTGAGTTTTTTCCATCCAAATAGATTCAAATTTTATACTGATTGGAGGGGGGGGGGGGGGGGGGGGTCTAACACTTAACTGACACCCAACCAATATTGTACTATATCATATTTTTTTAGGTGTGATATAATGTACCAGCAACCGCTATGTCAACTTCACCTGAAAATATAAATTCTGAAAAAACACCATTACTGAATAGTGATATTCACGAGTCCCCTCCAATCACGATACGAAGTGATTCAAGAAATTACCCAGGAACATCAACAACAGAGAGTGTCACACCTTGTGCTAAGTATGGAAATGAAGAGGATCTCACAAAGTCTACAATACACAATACCAGGAGAGCCAGGAGAAAATTGATCATTGCTTGTGTGATTTGTGTATTTTTCCTGGTTGGAGAATTTGTTGGTGGGTATACAGCATATTATCTTGTCTAACTAATTAATAATTTAATGAATTATTTCAAGAAATCAATGCTTAATGAGATGTTTTATCCACATGCACAAATTAAATTTTCCTGATTTGCATGTTATTAAGCTTTTTCCATGATTTTCCAGTCACTCATGTGATTTCATACTCCATCTTAAAAGTGTTTTCTCTCGTTCTAGGAGGTTACTTGGCCAACAGTTTAGCAATCATCACAGATGCTGCCCATCTTCTTTCTGATTTTGCCAGTTTTCTCATTTCATTGTTGGCAATTTGGTTTGCGACACGGCCGTCCACGTCGAAATTATCTTATGGCTGGCATAGAGCTGGTAAGTTCATTTATTGAGAAGCAAGGGCATAGTATATCACATGGGTCAGCTTCAGAAATCTTGACACTTACAGTAGCAATCAAACATCTCTCAATTCTATTTATTTGCTTCCAAATACAAGACTACTACATATAATGAAAAGAATGAACATTATTTTCTCATTCTGATAACTGCAAGTTGACCCCCATCTGCTGCACGATACTGCTTAGTGATGCTAACCTATACCAGCCGAAGATGTGTATAAATTAACCATCTTCACCTGTTCTATTTATAGAGGTGATGGGTGCTATATTGTCAGTATTGATCATCTGGGTATTGACTGGTGTTCTGGTGTATCAAGCAATTCAACGAATCATTAGTGGTGAACACCATGTTAATGCAGATATCATGTTGATTGTTGCTGCTTGTGGTGTTTGTGTGAATATAGTGTAAGTCAACAGAACTAACAGATGAAGATGTTTGGTACATGGAGATTTGAAGTGTGAAGATGATATACACAGGGTGTCCACAGGCCTTGAAAATCCTGGAAAATCCTTGAAAATCAGTAGAAGTCCTTGAAAGTCCTGGAATTAATTTCCTTAATCTCCAGCTGTGCCAACATTGAATTATTTGCTGGTCAAATCTGTGCCATTTTCCATATACCTGTATCTTCTTTTTCCCCACGTTACCTAATATATTTGTTTGTTTGTTTGTTTGTTTGTTTGTTTGTTTGTTTGTTTGTTTGTTTGTTTGTTTGTTTGTTTGTTTGTTTGTTTGTTTGTTTGTTTGTTTGTTTGTTTGTTTTTGTCTGTTTTTGTTTGTTTTTGTTTGTTTTTGTTTGTTTTTGTTTGTTTGTTTGTTTGTTTGTTTGTTTGTTTGTTTGTTTGTTTGTTTGTTTGTTTGTTTGTTTGTTTGTTTGTTTGTTTGTTTGTTTGTTTGTTAATAGTCGTAGTTATAGAAGGCCCAGTGTAAGATTAGCTTTGCTAAACTGGTTTTTGTAATACTTTCTTTAAATAAAGTCTATTATTATTATTATTTTCAAAGATTTTTCCCAGTTCTAGGTCCTTGAATTCACTGAAAAAAGGGCCTTGAAAGTCGTGGAAAAGTCCTTGAATTTCACCTTCACCAAAGAGTGGACATCCTGCGTACCAATTTTAGACATATCCATGAGCAGCTACGAAAAAATGCAACCTTGCCCAAAAATGTCGATAACTTTAGACCATCATCAACTGTCACAAGAATATGGTTAGTGAAACCATGTATTTTCTGTAGGATGGGTCTTGTGTTAGGTCATGGTCATTCGCATGGTGGGAGTCACGGCTCGCATGGTCACTCCCATCGCAAGAGAACTATCTCAGCGACACCCAGTGTTAAAGAACAGGCCACAGATGAGAACGTGAATGTCCGAGCTGCATTTATTCACGTGATTGGGGATCTGTGTCAGAGTTTGGGTGTTCTTATTGCCGCTTTAATAATCAAATTTAAGGTAACATAGAATACGTTAATATACAAACTAGAAAATGTTTGTCATACCATCTTGTTTTTGTGGTGAAGTATGCACAGACGGTTTAATATAGACAGACGAACAATCTGACGATCGAGCTATTTGGCAGTTTGGCTTTAGTCATTAGATCTGGCCAACATGAAATATTTTTACTGAAGATTTTCTTTTGTTCTAGCCGAATTGGTCTATCGCAGATCCAATTTGTACGTTCGTGTTTTCCGTCATCGTCTTATTTACGACAATCACAGTGTTGAGGGACGCTTTGCTCGTTTTAATGGAAGGTAAATCTTTTCATCCGAACTGTTTGTTTCATGTTAAAACAGCGTTTTCAGTTTGACTCTACTAGCTAGGTAACACTGAATCAATAAGAGATGATCCTTAGTTAGAACTGATATAGCTATCCAGGTTAAATAAAGTTAGTTTAGTGAAGTTTCCTCCTGTAGTAACACTGGATTAATAAGAGATGATTCTTAGTTTAGAACTGATAGAGCTATCCAGTATAAAATTAACTGAGTGATATTTCTTTAGGCACTCCGAAAGGTATTGATTTGAACGAGATCAAAGAGAGGTTGGAAAAAATAGAAGGAGTGAGGGCATTACATGATCTTCATGTTTGGTCATTGACTGTGGGAACTACAGCGCTTTCTGCTCATGTGGATATTGGTACGTTAGCTAAGCTTTCCTCATGTAGTAACCGACAAGGGATATTGACAACATGTTGACGTATTTTTTCATACTTCAGAAAATCCAAGTGAATCGCAGAGGATTTTGGCAGAAGCGACGCAAATAGTCGAAGCTGTATATCATATAAAACATTCCACAATACAGATCGAGAAATACGATGAAATGTGCGGTCCCCAAACTATCGACACATAATTGATGAAAGTGCATATGAGAGTTGACAGTCACGCGACCTTGGTGAGCTGTTCTTTCCCAACACTATCATGGATTATGTTTAAATTAGAACGTAGTTAGAACACTCGCCAAACCTTTATTTTGTTATTCTAGGGCTTGAAATGTCCCTTGTTACAATTCGTCAACTCTCATTCTCATTTAACCCTAGGGCTTACATGTTAGTGGCACAATTGGCGGGATTTCTATTGATGTCTTGATTGATGTTGCGTTGTATTTGCCAGCCTTATAGCAGCGTGATCTGTACTAGCAGCGTGCATGATCTGTACTAGCAGCGTGATCTGTACTAGCAGCGTGATCTGTACTGGCAGCGTGATCTGTACTGGCAGCGTGATCTGTACTGGCAATACGTTCTGGGAACAAATCGTGTCTGATAGTTTCGTGATAGTTTGTCTAATGTCGTATTTTATGCACATTATTATTTAATAATTACATAATGTAAGATAAAACTATTTATTTTGGGTTAAGTAATTATTTATGCTATTGGTTTATAAATGTCTTCATTCTATTTACAAATGAACTATTTATGTGCAATAAATTAAAGTATAATAACATGAAGTTACAGTTTTTGATGTATTATAAAATTAGGTATATAGGAAGTATATATGTATTATATACTTATTCTTAAGGCCGTTTTCCACTAGGCGAATTTTTTCGCGCGACGCGAAGCGAAAACCGAAATCCGGCAACGTGATTGGTCGGCGAAAAAATTCGCGGCGAAAAAGTAGGATCGCTTCCTACTTTTTATCTGTTCGCGCGAATAAATTCGCCTAGTGGAGAACGGGCTTTAGAAGCGCGATGTGATGTTCGTCGACCTTCGTCCCCAGTACCTCTGGCTCTGATGTCTATTTGATGTGAATTTGATCTCATAAAGTGAGTGGATGTTGGAAAACGAGCGTGGTGTCACTGACTGTAAGTAACGTTATCAGTCGTTCACCTTTGGGCGAAACTTAACTGGGTGGTCAATTATACACTTATTAAACCGTAGTAAAAATGCTTACATTGCAAGGAACTAGAATTGATTATTCCCTCGAGTGAGCAGCCGTTCAGTTTCAAGTTGTTCTTCAAATGTCATGCATGAGTGCAAGTTTTTGCAAGCCGGCTATATAGACCATCTGTGAAGGTCTGATGACTCTCATTTCACGAGCGCTTTTTCTCGGCGAAATGCGAAACTGATTCGAAATAAATTCGTGCATGGGCAGTGACAATAAATTAGGTTTCGCGGGAAAAAATTTCACTTCGCCAGTGTGAGTTGAAGTCAGTTGTACTCGCTGCGAACAAAGCGACAGAATTCCGATAGAATCGTTCATGTGCAACTATACATATTTCGCAGACATAATTTCGCCGTCATAGTATCAGGCCTTTACTGAATGTGGTGTTTGGTAGAGTCAAACTGGACGCACTCTTCTCACATGTGACTGTCTGAGGTGAAATTATAATGAGAAACTGAAAAGCAAAAATCAAACCTCGGCCACAGATATCAAAGGCACATTCTCACACCAGCGTGTGTCGCCAAACCCCTGTGCTGTTGTAAAAGTTGATTGTTTCCAAGTAGGCATACCACAGACGAACCAGGTTCTGTGTGGGTTTAAAAACGTTTCAACTAGAAAGATTTCAAAATAGAAAGCCTATGTCTGGGCTGCAGGGAGCGACCGACAAATCGTTTCAAGTGCTTATTGAATATTGCAAAAATACTTGACAGTTACTTTGTTACTTTAGTGCCTTTGATATTGTGTGTTCGGTATTATATTTTGATTTCTGGCATAAAAAAAACCACCCCATTTTCACTTGTCCATAACCAAAGATAAATTACCTCAATGCATTTCCCGTGTATAAATAAGGTGACATAAATCTCCTGTGTAAGAGAACCAAGCTGTGAGACTGTCAAGCATTTCTTTCCTCTGAACTTGGCGGGTGTATAGACCGCTTGCAGTTCATCTTAATTAAAATGACTTCAACCATGGCATGAAAAGAACCGTTCTTCGTAGAGGAAAAAAATCTTTTATATTTTTTTTTACCACGGCTGAACAAGTGCAGAAGGTCAATAGACTTCATTGCCGGACATTGCGTCAAATAAACATGCATATATGAAACTGCCGAACTACACACGTAAAAATCTCACAACTTGTCAACAAGATGTGTTCGCACTGCTTGTTCCCAGTTGTTGAAAAAGTCTGGAACAAGTCGTTATCATCATGTAACAAGATAGATGAGGCCAACGGACTCGCAACAAGTTGTTCCAACAAGTCTGACATCGTCTGCACGTAACAAGTTGATGACAACAAGTTCGTGGCAATTTGTTACGAACAGCCTGTATTAGTGTTGTTGAGACAACTTGTAGCAAGTCTGTTACCGTCATCAACCTTGTAACAAGATGATAACAACTTGTTCCAGACTTGTCACAACAATTTACTGGGAACAAAGCACGCGAACACATCCTGATATCGGCTTCACAACAAGCTTGTTACAACTTGTTTGTAGATCTGTAACAAGATGTGCCTTTTTACTTGTGTAGTCTATATCAGTCAAGATATGGTTTGAAAGCTCTGCCAAAGTCTTTGTTCCATCTTTTTGTCCAAACGGATGCACGGTGCAGAGAATGTATTTTGCACATAATAAAGCGATCATTCAACCATTCATGGTTGGAATCACCCAACCATGTTGCAATATTAATATGCTACATTTCAAAAGAGTTGCGCACGGATAAAGCTCTCATTTTTGACGCTGTGAAGTTTACTGAGTATGCAGACCATATCTCTATTACCTCTGATGAAACCTAATCTCTTTTAAAACCCAGAACATCACGTGTGAAAACACAGGAACTATCATTTAGAACGAGGTAATTTAACACTGGTAAATTCTTATAATTATAGAAATCTAGAACGCATGACTAGCGTGTATCGATCTGTTTCACCATTTGATGTGTAACGTACACACCTTCTGTGCTCAAACGATTGGTAATTATCATATTTAACGCGAAGAAGTCATTAACAGACCCAACCTAGGGATAAACTCGACAACACCGCATCAGACACTTCCATGTTTCATTCTCAGTACATAAAATCGAAAAGTTACCATTTGTGTACTTGTGAGTATATTGTGATTTCTTCTCAACGAATTTAGTTTTTAATATTGTGCTAGTTTATGAATTATGGTCGTATCATTTTGCGTACATGGTGTATATGGAAATTGGAAAGGGCATTGTTTCTAATCGAGGTTCTGATATGTAGCCGAGGCGGTCGTTTCATACGTCGTGCTTTCACGTGTCATGCGCTACAATAGTTCGACGAAGCATGTTTGGCAACTTATTAAATATGGCGAAAAGATTAAATTCGACATGTTTGCCACATCGCCGTTTTCTACCCATGTAATCTACTGTGTAACCATATTGAAGCGTATCGTATTTGATTCGTTGTTCCCTGATCACTAGAGTGGAACTAATGATTTCATAAATTACTCCCCTTGTCTGCGATATTGAGGCGCGGCAACTGATTCAGACTGTAATGTCATGGTATGAAAATGGTTTAGTTTTTGAAAAACACACCACGTTTTAACGCAACTACCCCTAGCAAAGCGTATGAATCAACTGCTGTACTAGCGTGTTCACCCAAGTGCTACACTTCATTTCATTGAATTGGACACATCCGCACATGTGAAGCACGGCACGTGAAAGAACGTTTTCCACTTCAATCGTACGTACGTACGATACCGAAACGTAGCGTATTAGTTTTCGGAGCACTAAAGTACAACTAATGACTTCGATACAAAAGAAAATGCTACGATACGTTGCGATACGGTTGAAGTGGAAAATTGTCACAATTCAAAGCAACTGTCAAGTCGGGCATGCGCCGATGGTGGTTTGACTTGTAGCCGATGGTAGTTACTCCGCAATTATTAAATTATTATTATTATTATTAATTATCAGAGTGAGGAAGGGTTGTTCATTCTTTTCATTATATGTAGTTGGCTTGTATATAGATAGCAGTGGTTTCTATTGATTCTATGCTGAGGGAGAAATCCATCAGTGGAGAAATCACATGCCGAGCGCAAACAAACGCTTTACTAGCGAGCATGCGCGAAGATCTCGTGATATTGGACTTCCTTTTGACATCCTGTTGCTTTGCCCTTCGCGCCACGGTCATTCAAAACACGCGAAATTTTAACGTTCAAAAGACAACATGGACAAGTTTTGTTTCATTTCTTGCCTCTATTTTAAATCAGGCGACATCTTTTCAACCTGTAGTTCATAGTTTCAGATTTTATCTTGAACGATCTGAAGGAGTGTAGGACTGCAGGTAGTGGCAGAAATAAGAAAGCTTCGCATTGATAGGGATACAGCTACCTGAAAAATACAAGGAGGACCAGTGTTGTGTCTGTTTAATTAAAATAGGGCGGCCAGAACGGTCAAATTGTTGAATGAAACACAAAACGTTTGGGCTTTGGACCCATCTGATCATAAAATTTTGATAACATAAGAATGAGGTCCATTTTCGCTAGATATTTGAGAAACATAGACAAGATCTTTCCATTGATACAGAGACAAAAATTCGGGTCTGACCGGTCAGGCCATTAAATGGAAAGCGCACTAAGGAGTAATCAAACTTATTTAAAACACTTGTCAATCTCTTATCTAACTCGCTTTTGCTGTTTTTAATGTCTACTATTGTTTTGTTTTAAAACGTAGTTTTATAAATTTTAGTGAGCTTTCTTATTAACACGGGCTGAGGCCAGTTGTTCAAAAGTGGGTTAACGCTAACCCTGGATTAAAATTTAACCTGCTGTTTTAGTTTGTGTATTTCTGCACATCTGTGTATTTCAAAACTTCAGAGAAGTAAACTCCTATCGATCCAGACAATATCTCTGAAGAAATATTTCCAAATCTATAGACAAGCTGCTCAGGAAGTTTGCTTCGAATTTTAGGTTAACCAAGGGTTAAACTAACCCAGTTTTGAACAACCGGCCCCAGGAGTGCTTTATCAGATATAGAACACGAGGCGACAGCCGAGTATCTTAATGTCTGATATAGCACGGACTGCGAGTGTTTTAAATGGCTTAAAAAACGACCCATCCTATGCATTCATTGGCGAAGTAATTTTAAAAATCAACGTTGTATACAAGTCAAGAAAATCAAAGCTAAAGTTTATGTAAATTAACATGATTTTTTATCAGAAATAAATCGCCGACACTGTAGTGATTTTTTTGTCTTTTTTAAATTATTAATGAGCTTTTAAATACTTTTAGGCATGATATATTATTAAAATCAGCAATCACACGATGTCAACTTCAGCCGTAAATGACGTGAATACAAACAAGGAAACAATCCCATTACTAAATAGGGATAACCACACTCCAATCTCGATACAAAGTGATCCAAGGAACGACACCATACAGAGCGAGCCTGAACCAGGAAAAGAGAATGGAACAACAGCATCAGAAAGCGTCGCACCTTGTGCTAAATATGGAGATGATAACAACAGGTCTACATCACCTAATACGAAGAGAGCAAAGCGAAAATTGATAATTGCTTCTATTCTTTGTTTATTTTTCCTTCTTACAGAATTTATTGGTGGGTGATATATATTATCATCATCATCATTACCAACATCCAGTGACGTAGCGAAGCATCTCGTATAAAGAATATCGACTTTATTACGCAAATTTTATCTGAAAATGTCAAAATTTAAGCTAGAACTTTATCTGATTTTTACCTGAGTTTCTGCCAACATCGTTATGATAACATATTATGATTGTTAGAGATTGTGCTTGTCACAGGAGTTAAAGCACGTTTACGCATTACGACCGGTCGGGGTACCTCTTTTATGATTGATGCCACCAAATGACGTTTTATCTGGCTTACAAAGAATTATTTTAACATAGGTCCTATCACTTTGGCCTGAATGTGTGTAAACGTGCTTTCAACGATTTTAAATTTGTAATTTTATGTAAATTTGTAAATGTCGACAGAAGTCAAATCGGGAGGTAGCCTCGCATGGGCTATTATGGCCCGTTCGCTATTTTCCCGTTTAGGAACTGCATGTTTGTTGTATTTGTACCTTATTAATGTAATATATTTAGTTCCTAATAAAGCTGTTAAAAAAAAATTAAAAAAAAATACGGTTGGCTGGTTGGTTAGTCAGACAATCCATCTTATTTTACGTGCTTTTTCTCATTCTATAGGAGGTTACTTGGCCAACAGTCTGGCAATCATCACAGATGCTGCCCATCTTCTTTCTGATTTCGCCAGTTTTCTCATTTCATTGTTGGCAATTTGGTTTGCAACACGACCGTCCACATCAAAACTATCTTATGGCTGGCATAGAGCTGGTGAGTTCATTTATTGAGAAGCAAGGACATATCAAGGCTTGGCATCATAACATATCTGATGGTGGTCAAATGTCCCCTGTAACAATAGGGAGTTTAAGATTCACGTTTCCGGGAACGGCTTCGAACTTTCTTGGAAAAATTTTTGTTGAACGTTTGCGTTTCATATTTTCTTTCTTGCGTCGAAAGAATAATTATTTATTTCAGTTTTAAAACAGCAAGTTCATTTACTCTTTAATTTATTGCCTGATACCGTAAAATTTTTCTTTGCCTGGCGTTTGCCGTTTGACGTATAACGCGAAGCTTAACCTTTCTAACAAAATGTGCCCTGCGGCCCTGTACCAATGCCTTGCTGCCAATGTTCATCATTTTCGTTTGGCCTTAATCTTATGACAACTGGTTAACCACCAGCCAGTAATAACCCACCACAAAATATGTGTGTTTCAGAACTACTGTCTTCACTGTACCTATTTTATTTATAGAGGTGATGGGTGCTATATTGTCAGTGCTGATCATCTGGGTATTGACTGGTGTTCTTGTGCATCAAGCAGTTGAAAGGATCATTACTGGTGAACACCATGTCAATGCAGATATCATGTTGATTGTTGCTGCTTGTGGTGTTGGTGTGAATATAGTGTAAGTGAGAAGTAATTTATGACCTCGCCTCCAATCCTTTGCTATGTTTGTGATGAGTGAAATTTGGTAACCTTAAAGGGTATTGGCAACAAAAATTGCTTCATCTATCTTATTGCTTCATCTGAAAGAGCATGAAAAAATAAGCCGATTGGCCGTTTAATGCTCTATTCTATCTCATCTAGTTCCGAAGTTATACGCAAAAATGTGAAAATATAAATTGCTGATTCAGCACAACGTGTGACGTCATTAGCTGGGTAAGTATGTTTATTGAATACTACACTGAAGCATAGCTCAGTTATTATGGGCCCAAATCAAATGAAATTTTGCATACTGATTGTACATGATGAGACGCATGGAAAAACACTTCTAATTTTGTTGCCAAGGTAACAATGTCGTTTCCAGGCCCCTTGCGCCAATTTTATGAAACAGCTTTATTCAAGGTACTGATAAGAATAAAATAATATCAGAAGTATGTGTATGATACCTATGCATGCCAAAAGTTTACTTGCATGATAATAATTCGAAAATGACATACACATAGATAAATGCAACTAGTTATTCAAAATCAGTGTAAGAGGCCTGGGAACGACTGTGTTGCCTTGACAACGAAATTAGAAGTATTTTTCCCATGCATCTCATCATGTACTATCTGTATGCAAAATTTCATTTGATTTGAGCCAATAATAACTCAGCTATGCTTTAGTTTACTATTCAATAAACATACTTACCCAGTTTATGACGTCACAGAATGTGCTGAATCAGCAATTTATATTTTGCACATTTTTGCGTATAACTTCGGAACCAGATGAGATAGAATAGAGCAGTAAACGGCCAATCGGCTTATTTTTTCATGCTCCTTCAGATAAAGCAATAAAATCAATAAAATTTTTTGTTGCCAATACCCTTTAAGCTTCCAAACTTCAACCGTAACGTATCGCAGCATTTTCTTTTGTGTCGTAATCATTAGTTCAACACTAGTGCTCTGGGGCCGGTTGTTCAAAGCCCGATTAGCGCTAATCCTGGGTTAAATTTAACCTGCTGTTTTGTTTATGTATTTCTGTATGATCATTCGTTTCAAAACTTTAGAAAAGAAAATCTCTATTGAACCAGGAAGGATTTCTGGAAAAACATATTCAACTCAATTGGTGAGCTGTTGGAAAATTTAATTTGTAGATTTGTGTTAACCCAGGGTTAGTCTAACCGGCTTTTGAACAACCGCCCCCAGGAAAGAAATACACTACGTTTCGGTTGAAGTGGCAAACTGGCTTTATAGGGTAGTAGATGTTTACATGAGACCGAGATGAAAAAAGCTCAGACCAATCTCAAATCATTCCGCCTGCTCAACCGAGCCGGCATGAATTTAGACTGGGATGAATGTAAACACAAATACATTTCAGACCGATCTCGGCTGTAACATTGACATTGGAACAACACACGCTAACAAAAGCCATCTGAAAAAAATTGCCTGGCAAGGGGAATAAATTGAGAATTTTGTGGTTTTCGTACCGGTCTCATGTAGATATGTTGACACTTTTCATTCCTGTTTGACTTCTTGTGTAATCGGAGCCTTAGAGCTTCTCTGGTTTGTGTCTGAACTACAGAAAAATATTCAACTCAACATGTAAAAGGAATAAAAACTGGACTTGCCCTGAACATTTCAATTTCTATTGGGTACTGATGCGTAGACAGTGCAAGTCACGGACCTCTTCTCTTAGCAGATATTGTAGTTAGGAAAAAATCGGTCTTATGAAGCATGACTATGGGTCCGGATAAGTGTATAAGTGTTTTTGTAAGGTTTAAAAAAAGATTATTTTCTGTAGGATGGGTTTAGTGTTAGGTCATGGTCATTCGCATGGTGGGGGTCATGATCACGGCTCACATGGTCACTCCCATCGCAAGAGAACGATCTCAGCGACACCCAGCGTTAAAGAACAGGCCACAGATGAAAACGTGAATGTTCGAGCTGCATTTATTCACGTGATTGGAGATCTTTTACAGAGCTTGGGTGTTTTTATTGCTGCTTTAATAATCAAGATTAAGGTAACACAGAATACGAACTATCTTTCTTTTGTCCAGGCGGATAATCCATATACTACTGAAAATTTTCTTTTATTCTAGCCGAATTGGTCTATCGCAGATCCAATTTGTACGTTCTTGTTTTCCATCATCGTCTTATTTACGACAATCACAGTGTTGAGGGACGCTTTGCATGTTCTAATGGAAGGTAAATCTTTTCATCGCAAATTTTTGTTTCATGTTAAAATTTTTGTTTCATGTTTGTTTCTCCCTAGAGGACCAGTCAAAGATGACTCTCACTGGACCTCTTCGGAGAAAGTTTAGAACTGATAGAGCTGTCCAGTATAAATAAAGTTTGTTTCGTTTAGGTTTCCTCCTGTAGTAACACTGGATCAACAAGAGATGATACTTACTGGACCTCTAGAAAGAACAATTTAGAACTGATAGGGCTATCCAGTATAAATAAAGTTAGTTTAGTTTAGGTTTCTTCCTGTAGTAACACTGGATCAATAAGAGATGACCCTTACTGGACCTCTAGGGAGAACAGTTTAGAACTGATAGAGCTATCCAGTATAAATAAAGTTAGTTTAGTTTAGGTTTCCTCGTGTAGTAACACTGGATCAATAAGACATGATCCTTACTAGACCTCTAGGGAGAACAGTTTAGAACTGATAGAGCTATCCAGTATAAATAAAGTTAGTTTAGTTTAGGTTTCCTCCTGTAGTAACACTGGATCAATACGAGATGATCCTTACTGGACCTCTAGGGAGAACAGTTTAGAACTGATAGAGCTATCCAGTATAAATAAAAAAGTTAGTTTAGTGAAGTTTCCTTCTGTAGTAACACTGGATTAATAAGAGATGATCCTTAGTTTAGAACTGATAGAGCTATCCAGTATAAAGTTAACTGAGTGATATTTCTTCAGGCACTCCGAAAGGTATTGATTTGGACGAGATCAAAGAGAGGCTGGAAAAAATAGAAGGAGTGACGGCGTTACATGATCTTCATGTTTGGTCATTGACTGTGGGAACTGCGGCGCTTTCTGCTCATGTGGATATTGGTACGTTATAGCTTTCCTTGTGTAGTAACCAGTAAAGGATACTGACAGCATGTTGACGTATTTTTTCATATTTCAGAAAATCCAAGTGAATCCCAGAGGATTTTGGCAGAAGCGACGCAAATTGTCGAAGCTGTATATCATATAAAACACTCCACAATACAAATCGAGAAATACGATGAAATGTGCGGGCCCCAAAATAATATCGACATAACGGAGTAACATGGTATAGAAGCGTAGACATCGATCTTTATACGTGATCAGGGTTCGTAGCGGTCTTTGAAATCCTTGAAAGACTTTAAATTTGAATGCAGGTCTTTAAGGTCTTTGAAAAGTCTTTGAATTGTGTGAAAAAGCGAAGAAAGTCTTTAAAAGTCTTTAAATTCTTTAGTGAGTATTTGATCATACGATTTCCTAGGTAATAAATTAGATTGATTGAAGCAAAATTTTCGCAAATATCGACGAAAAGGCGCATTTTAGGATGTGATTTGACTGGACTAATTACTGTGTAAGAATGGTGCTTATACTCACAATTTTTGGACAGCTGATTGTTCTCAAAGGTCTTTGAAAAGTCTTTGAAAATAGGCAGAAAAAATCTTTGGAAGTCTTTGAATTGTTTTGGTCTTGGAGACTACGAACCCTGTTATACGTGATACAACTACTCGAAGAATATAAAAAGAACTTGGAACAGTCGATGCCAGTGTAGGTAACGAGTCTAACGACGATATCAAGAAAGCTGTTGATTGCGAAGAATATAACTCCCTGAAAAATACAAGGAGAACTTCGACGTTTCAAGCGAAGGCACTTCGTCGGGAAGCCTGCTCGCTGCCCGAAATTTCGTTCAAAGGAAGCCGGAAATTTTTAAAGGAAACCTTAATTTTCCGTTTCAAATTTTCGGGTGGGGGCTGCAAGCAGGCTATTCGTCGGGCCGTCTGCCTATGGTTTTCAGGCAGTTGTGTCTCAATCGGAAGGGACTTCAACTTTTGAGCGAAGGCGTCTGAAAGTTAGTGAAGTTCCTAGCCTGCGAACAGGCTCTCAAGTTGAGAGCCTGTTCGCAGGCTATGAAGTTCCTGATGATGAATATTTGATGATGAATATTTATTCAGGTGATCTACTCGCCAGGGCGATTTTCAGTAGGGATCTGGTACGATATCATAAAAGTGAATACAATAAAAATTACAAAAGTTAATTAAATAAAAATAAATCTATCACTAAGACTAAAATACGTTCGTAGACAATTCTAAAAACAATTCTAAAAATACGTAAATCACTAAAAATGTGTTTTAAATATAGCTAGAGAGTTACTATTTCGAACATCATTGTTTAAGGAAGAAAGAAACTCCATCAGAGATACTGTATCTTGACGCATACAATGTATCTCCATCGGTGAAACTTACTGTTGTTTCACTAAGATTGATAAAATGATGTATAAAACACACATATAATAAAAGAATAAGGCATAAACCTTGACTGCCATTAACAGCTGATATACAAAGGGCCTTTACTCGAAACGTCGAAGTTGTGTTTATATTTTTATTTTAAGGTAGTTGTATCTCCTATAAAGATTGCTTCTTATATTCTTCGCTACCGGCAGTGGTACCGTTCTGAATATTACGGAAGCATTGCCTAGGGCCCATACTCCATAGGGTGATTTTTTTACCATTTTAAAACAACATGAGATTAATTTATTAAGACCGATTTACACAACACAAGTTTTGCCTAAACCTGTGGCATGCAACCTGCTTACAACTTGAGTTGTACTGTGTAAATCAAACACACAACTCACCCTATGAGTGTAGAGCGCAACTAAAGTAGGTTGAATGCGACAGTTTTAGGCAAAAGTTGCATAGTGTTAAATTGGCGTTAAATATTTTTAAGCAATCTAATTGACCTGTGAATTTAGAGAATGATTTGTAAATTTAGTTTAGTTGTAGTTCGACATTATCGCATAAGAATACAAAAACGAGAAATTGAAATGAACTGGTACAAAAATACTGGAGAAAGGAACAGGACTTTAGTCTCAATTGTCAACCAACCGTTACTACTTGAACGTGTTTCGTTTTGCGTTTTTTAGCTATTAACCTCGGGCATAATTGACGCGATTTAGAGCAGGGATAAATCATTCGTGAAGACACATCATCTATATTCTGACAGATCATCCATTATAGCTTAAACACAAGACAAAATATCCGGTTTGCTTAAAATAGCGCGATCTCTCAATGCTTCTGCATGGGAAAATATCTTGTGTGGCGTTTTCCTCATAGTGCAAACGTCTGAAGCCTACTGTGACTGAAAAATGCAACTATGGCTCTGTGGCAGGAATTGAACCTGCGGCCCAGCGATTCCGGTGCAGTGCTCTAACCAACTGAGCTACAGAGGCCAGTCGTCGAGCTCTAACGACAAAGTAAAATGTAAATTTCACAATCGAATTTTTCATCATATCAGACGAACTCAACTTCGTCCAGTCCGTAATATACACAGGGTTGGGGGGGGGCGGAGAAACCTGGAACCCCTGTTCCCTTTATCGTAGACCACTGATCTATACATGACCTGGACAAAACCTATGTTAGTTCAATGATGGTTGCTAAGCTGTTCTGCAATGCCACGTTGCGCGCATGCTCACAGGCGCCATGTTGTATATATTGTGAAAGTTGAAAAAATCTCAAGAAAATCATTAAAATATGGAACTTTTGCGAGGTTTTAAATCTGTTCTTGGAGCACAGAATGAAGATACTGAACAATCAGGCTCTGAAACGGTATGCTCTTGTGTAGTTGCTCTTATTTTCGTTGAAATATTGCACGAAATGTCTCCTGTTTTGTGCTGAGAGTCTGAGACTAAGCAGAGTTGTTCGTTAAAATGTTATATAATAGCTTTGTTATTTGGTTATGTATTTGTAGTTAAAAGAAATACACTTAAGTATGAGCAATTTATAGCGATTTGACTAGCTTTCAAAGGCTATAAAAGTCTGGTTATAATAAATGTAATATATTCAAATTATATCAATAGATAGAGGCAGATAGCCTGATTTATATCCCAGATGATCTGTCTTAGTGTTAACCCAAGACTATCCAGATGAACTAGCTAGAACAGTGTGATATATACTGGCAATTGTTCTGGGAGTTGATATTTAACTGATTGTTGTTCTGATGCTGTATTTTTGTAGACTTTACTATAATAGTTCATATTGACAGATGTTCTCTCTGCTTGCTGCATTTAAATGCAGATGAATTTTGATGAGACAAACATCTTTTCTTTGTCCACGTTTGTCCAGATCAACCCACCAGGGTGCATTCCATGTAAACTCTACACTGAAGATACACCAATATTAACTATAGATAGTATTGGGTTGTTCCAGAAAAGATCCACACTCCCCCCACAGAGGAAATTTCTGCCGTCCGGAGGGAGAGGGGAGAAAAAAATGTTTCTGATAACAGTGTGTTAGGGCATCCGAAGGGGGTAGGGGGGTTAACTTCCAATTTCCTCTGTGGGAGAGGTATGGATGTTTTCTGGAATGACCCATTGTAATTTGCCAAACTCATGCCGAAGATGTTTGGAATATTGCACTTAAAATGCACTCTGGTCAACCCATTGAGTGGCGGCACTCTCCCCGTGACAAGTAATATCGTCTGGCATTAGACAGAGTAAATAATAAAGTAAGGCACATCAGGGTGCATTGCCACTTACAGGGTTAATCAATGTAAATGTGTGTCCTGTTAACTGAATTAAATGGAAATGTGTACCCTGGCTTGTCAGGTTATACATGTCAACAGTTCAAACCATTTTTTAGGTGGAAAAGCTCTGCGACCGAGTCTCATCATCTACCTTGCTTGAAGATCGTAGAGATGCCGTCCGAGCATTGAAATCCATGTCAAAGGTTAATATATTCTAAATTACTAATCATACTTTACAGCCATCCCAAAACAAGTCCAGGTGATCTCGGAATTCGGAAAAGGCTTGGCACTAGTTGTAGAATAGAAATCCATTTCTATTTTAAAATTACTCAATATCTCATTAATGGTATTAGACATTCATTTCCCAGACATTCATTTCCCTGTGCAAGACACAGACACAAATTTTCAAACAGTTTCACAAAAGAATCAGGGTGTGATAAGTGATTAAAGGTACGAAACTGGATTTCTATTCTGTTGGTAGTCCCAGTCCTTTTGCTCACCGTCAGATCACCGGGGGAGGGGGGTCTAATTTTCTGGCTGTGTCTGTGAAATGCTATTTCATGCTTTTTAGACATGTTTTTTTTATGATAATCTGAAAACCACAGATTAGTTGAAAACATTAAGAGGTCATGTCGCCTCCCCCAGGTCCTCTGCAGTTTGGAAAGAATTACAAAATTGGTCCTGAAGAAAAGTGGGGGGCAGGGGGCGGACCCCCTGTCTATCACTCTGTTTAGTTTATTTCCATTATATTTGCTGGAGTATTAAGATGTTGTTCATTACTTTAGAAATACAAGCTTGATGTTGGTACCAAAGCCATGGATATTCTTTGCAATGTTTTGACCAATGATAGGTACAGCAATATTTAATGATTATGTTAATCTGAGTTTCTATAATTTTATTATCATGTTGAAATGAATGTGTTTGTTGATGGATGAGTTAGTGAGAATTTTGATGTTTTGTAGAAATGATTCAGAAATCCTGGGTTTGGCTTTGGAAGCATTGTGCAATATAACCAGTGCCGAGACACAGGGACAGCAAGGTATACTCCACACTTGTACTGGATTAATTCGGACATAATTGGGTAGTTTAGAGATGAATTTCAGCTGGTCTGCACCCCCTCCCCCCACCAAAATGATCACCCCCTTCCCACACTAAATTGCATGACTTTTTCCCGAAAAGGTCAGCAACATCCCCAGAAAAAAGTCACCATCACCCCCCCTGCCACAGGTCAGTATCACCTCCCCCCTTAAAAAGTTAGCATCACACCCCCCCCTTGCCACAGGTCTGCATCACCTCTTCCCCCCTTAAAAAGTCAGCATCACCCCCCCTGCCATAGGTCTGCATCACCTGATCCCCAAAAAACAAAGGTCAGCCCCCCTGAACAAGTCAGCTTCTCGGATTGTGTCTCCAGAATACTAAGTGATGATACACCACCCTGCCTTCATAAACAGTCACACTAGATCATCTGTGTGTAACAGAATGATATTGTTTTTCTCTTTCAGAGGAAGTAAGCAGGGAAGGCCAAGTGGCATCAGACGCAGAACTCGGCGTTCAGTTCACAGAAATCTTTATTAAAAATCAGGAGAATATTTCTGTCCTGCTCAGTTTACTAGAGGTACAAGATTGTTAGAACTTGTATTTATAATTTCATTTGACAATAACATTCTGCATGATCAACAATCAATAGTGATATATAAATCTTTTGGTCTGTTTAGGAATATGACTTTCATGTTCGTTGGCCAGCTGTTAGACTTTTAACAATCCTTTTGAAAAACCGATGCTACCAGCTTCAACAGTGTGTTCTTGTTAACCCAATGGGTAAGATGTGTTTTAGAGAGAATGCTTACTGCCTAAACATCTTTGAATGTGAACAATGATCGCACTTTTTCTTCACGATTTACACTGCACAACTTTTGCCGCTGCCACGCCATGATTCATCATCAGAATGCTGACGCCATGGTCCTAGCCAGTGCGCTTATGAGAGGCATCCCCCCCTGGATGCCCACCATTTTGAATATTATCAGGGGGGTGAATGCCTTTCATAAGTGCACTGGCCAGGACCATGGCGTCAGCATTTTGATGACGAATAATGGTGTGGCAGTGTTTACACTTTTTGGCTGAGTCAAACTTCAGTGTGTCTACAGAGTAAATACATCAATACAGAGTTGTGACTAGTGTACCCACTTTTTTTGTGTGCGTGCTCGGCAAGTTACTAGATGCATGCGTCTGATTGGATGGCAGCTCACTTTAAAACTTGCTGAGCACGTGCAGTTGATCATTTTTTGCCAGGTCGCCTGAAAAAATTCTGTGCCACAGCTTTCTGTGTTATTCTCACTACCCATCATGCTGCTTTTTAACATATCAAGAGTGATATTTTGCAGGTGTGTCCAGGTTAATGGACTTGCTCTCAGACAGTAGAGAAATAATAAGAAATGAGGTAATATAGTATTGTTTCATTTGTCATTGCAATCAAAAATCTCTTCCATGCTAACCATTCTCTGTAAACTGAACCATTTCCTGTACTTTTTATCAGGGCTTACTGCTGCTAACCCAGTTAACAAAGTCAAACGCAGCCATCCAGGTTGGTTTTAATATTCACCATAAAATCATTCTGTCCATAGCAGCAAAATACACAAAGCTTTTGTCATTGATAACTTTGTTTTATTCCATAGAAAATCGTGGCATTTGAAAACGCATTTGATCGTCTTATTGAAATCATAGCTGAAGAAGAATTTAGTGACGGAGGTCAGTTTTAAAACTCATTTAAACCCATTCAGTTAATTGCACCACAGTACACCCTACTTTATTATTTTACTCTGTCTAAACGGTAGTTTACACTGTCAAAGTTTCTGTGATCACAAATTTTGCAAAGGTAAATTCTAAGTTTTGAAGAATTTGTAAGAAATGTTTGAGGAAACTTACTGAGTGTTATAAAGGATGGTTTACACTATCAAAGTTTCTGTGATCACAGTAGGAATTTTGCATTGGTAAATTCTAAGTTTTGAAGGATTTGTAAGAAATGTTTGAGGAAACTGACTTAGTGTTTAACGCTGATTCAGTTTCCTCAAACATTTCTTACAAATCCTTCAAAACTTAGAATTTTTACTCATGCAAAATTCCTACTGTGATCACAGAAACTTTGATTGTGGAAACCAGGCTTAATGCACCAGACGATTTTACTTGTCAAGGGGAGAGCGCTGGCGCTCAAGGGATTAACTGTGTTTTGCTAAAGCCAGGTTAATTTTATTAGTTTGACTGTAAAGCAGGTTTAACAATGATGTTATAACATATTCCATGTTCTCTGTTAGGTATTGTTGTTGAAGACTGTCTGTTGTTGATGCTCAGTTTGTTAAAATCAAATGTTTCCAACCAAAACTTCTTTCGAGAGGGAAGGTAATGGTGTTACTCGTGATTGTTCATTTCTTATTCCTAAGCTCTATTTTACTCTGACGTTTGTTTAAAATGTTTTAGCTACATTCAAAGGATGACTCCTTTCTTTGAACTGGACGCAACATTGACTCCTGGTGAGTTACACCTGTAGTCTCTGGAAACATTACGTATGCACTGTATTCGCGTTCTTTGTCATGACTAAATGTCATCTATTGGCAATTTCTTTCTTAGGAACCGAACGAGGCTGGTCCACACAGAAAATGGCCAATATCAATTTTATGCTCAAGGTCTGAACCTCTCATTTTCATCCTGCATTTTGTCTACTAATAATTGAATCAGTATTGTTGAAGATGGTAATTATATTTCGTTTCATTAATCCATCTTTTTGTAGATATTAAGAACGCTTGTTTCACCAAATAATCCTCAGCAGACGACTGCTTTTGCACAAAAAATTATGAATCAGTGTGGTAAGAATGCCTATTGGTTTACGAAGAACAGTTCAGAACTGGTAGAACTATCCTATATAAATAAAGTTAAGTTTAGTTTAGGTTTCCTCTTGTAGTAACACTGGATCAATAAGAGATGATCCTTACTGGACCTCTAGGAAGAACATAGAATTGATAGAGTCATCCAGTATAAATAAGTATAAATTATATTTAAACCATTTTTGTGTTTTAGGTATTCTCAGATTGTTATGTGGTATTCTTATGGCCACGGGGATACCATCTGATATTCTCACTGAAGTAAGTTTTGCATATATTCTGAACCCAGAGTTCCATCAAGGAAGGTGAATGTTTTAAGTTTGCTTGCAAGTAAACGCTTTTTAATACATTATTTTGTGATTATTTTATTACAGACGATCAACACAGTTTCTGAAGTCATTCGTGGCAACCAGGAAAATCAAAATTATTTTTCCCAAGTAAATGCGCCCTGTACCCCACCAAGGTAATTGTAGCATTTGCTTGGCGTTACTGGACCTTTAGACCTTTAGGGAGAACAGCTTAGAACTAAGAGCTATACAGTGTAAATAAAGTTAGTTTAGTTTAGGTTTCCTCCTGTAGTAACATTGGATCAATAAAAGATGATTCTTACTGAACCTCTAGGAAGAACAGTTTAGAACTGATAGAGCTATCCAGTATAAATAAAGTTAGTTTAGTTTAGGTTTCCCCCTGTAGTAACACTGGAACAATAAGAGATGATCCTTACTGGACCTCTAGGAAGAACAGTTTAGAACTGATATGGCTATCCAGTATAAATAAAGTTATTTTAGTATAGGTTTCCTCCTGTAGTAACACTTGATCAAAAGATGACCCTTACTGAACCTCTAGGAAGAACAGTTTAGAACTGATAGAGCTATCCAGTATAAATAAAGTTAGTTTAGTTTAGGTTTCCTCCTGTAGTGACACTGGATCAATAAGAGATGATCCTTACTGGACCTCTAGGAAGAACAGTTTAGAACTGATAGAGTTATCCAGTATAAATAAAGTTAGTTTAGTTTAGGTTTCCTCCTGTAGTAACACTGCATCAATAAGAGATGATCCTTACTGGACCTTTTAGGAAGAACAGTTTAGAACTAAGAGCTATACAGTGTAAATAAAGTTAGTTTAGTTTAGGTTTCCTCCTGTAGTAACACTGGATTAATTAGAGGAAGAATAGTTTAGAACTGATGGGGTTATCCAGTATAAATAAAGTTACTTTAGTTTAGGTTTTCGTTTGTAGTAACACCCCCAATAGTTTAATCAATTTTTGGATTGTTTCAGATCGGCCATCGTGGTGCTTCTAATGTCGATGATCAATGAGAAACAACCGTTCAATCTGCGTTGTGCTGTACTGTACTGTTTTCAAGTACGTTCACTTGACACATTTTAACTGAATATCGCGTGTTTACTCTGTGCCACAGTGTTATGCCACGCCTGCTATGGAGGCTAAGTGTTATAGGTAACCTCTGTGCTGTACTTTACATAATTTTGTTGTTTGATGATTTTTAGTGTTACTTGTACAAGAATGAACAAGGACAAACTCAAGTCGTTTCAACATTACTGCCAAGCGCAGCTGACGGTACGTTTTCATAGAAACATCTCTTGTAACTTTCAAAGTTTGAAATGTTATTAATATTTGTTCTGTTTACAGTGACAACGGTTTCTGCTGGACAGTTATTGTGTGCTGGTCTATTTAGGTTGGTAGTCTTAGATTTTGAAGCTGGAGGCCAGGACAAAGTGCCCCCCCCCCCGCCCTCTCAGCGGGTCATGTGTATTTCACATCGCAACAGTATTTTCCATGCTCAACTATTGTTCTTTCTGTTTCAGTGCAAATGCGTTCTCCAATTGGTGTGCGTCTATCGCGTTGTCTCATTGCTTGAAAGATAATGCCGTTCAAAAAGAGCAGTTACTCAGAGTGCAGCTTGCAACTAGTGTTGGTAAGTCGAGGAGAAGTTTGGTTTGAAAATCCGGTAATGTTTAGTAAAGGTTACACGACAGCAGATAGTGGTCAAGACTGCTGCTGTTTGAGAGAGACACAACAACACCATCCTCGGTCCCAGAGCTTCACGGCTCACACTGCGTTGCCGAACGCCGTGTCAGCGGTGAGGCCCTTGGACCGAGGATGCAACAACACACGTAAAAACCTACGAGTTATAACAAACCGCTGTTCCAACAACTTGTCAACAGGATGTGTTCCTACAGCTTGTTCCCAGCTTGTTGACAAGTTGTTGAGTTCCCAACTTGCTACAAGGTTGTTGAGCTCAACAGACTTGTTACAAGTTGTTCCAACAGCTTGTTATCGTCCTGCAATTCAACAATTTGTCAACAAGTTGTGAGTGACAACCTTGTAGCAACTTGATATAATAACAGCATTGTTACAACTTGTTGACAAGCTTGCTACATGCCTGATGCGAACACATCTTGTTGACAAGTTGTGAATGACAACCTTGTAGCAACTTGATAAAATAACAGCATTGTTACAACTTGTTGACAAGCTTGCTACAAGCCTGTTGTGAACACATCTTGTTGACAAGTTGTGAATGACAACCTTGTAGCAACTTGATAAAATAACAGCATTGTTACAACTTGTTGACAAGCTTGCGAACACATCTTGTTGACAAGTTGTGAGATTGTGTACATATTGAAGTATTGATCGTATTTTCTAGGCAACCCCCCAATCTCTCTTCTTGACCAATGCACCAACATGCTGTCTCAAGGTGGTACGATGCAGGCGAAGATTGGTCTACTTAGTTTGTTATGTAGTTGGTTAACATCTTGTTCCATTGCTGTCTCGCGCTTTTTACAAAACACTTCAAATATACCTTACGTATCCTTTTATCTGACCAAGCTTTGATTCCTGCAATATGCAGTTGTCTGATCAGAATTTCACCTCAGTGGCATGTGAGAAGAGTGCTTCCAGTTTGACCCCGCAAGTAAGAGTAACGAGAGCTTTCAAAGTAACACGGCGGCCGCCAAGCTCCGGCGGGTGCCACGAGGTTTACCGCCGGTTACTTTGTTTACTACTTGAAATATCAATTCTGCTCTCCTTCCTCCACTCGAAGCTTTCAAACAAAGTTATTTCTCCTCAATCTGGTCTACTTTATAGCCTGGTTATTTTCGAAAACGACGTAATATTTCGTAAAACTGATTTAGTTATTTGCCATCTTGAAGTTTTCTTGTTGAAGAATGAAAGTAGTGATACATTATAATTTGGTTACAGAGCTTTGTTGTGACTTATGACTTTAAGACTCCCTACGACGTTCCCAGAGACACGTACTCAGTAACATCGTACCATTAAGGATATCCTTTATACTGGACATCTACGGAGAGTCGGATAACAGTGTAGAAATGATAGATCTATCCTTAACAATGATAAGCTAACGTCCCAAATTCAAAATCACGGTGGCGAGGAGGAGGAGCGTGTTGCTTCTGGACTGTCAGCTCTACTCTTGGGAATATGTTCAATTGATAATGATGGCAGTGTCAAAGACTACAGCAGGTATAGAACGCTAGGGGTGATACTAACAAAGGGAGATTTGGGGATTGTGAAGGGAGGGGGTGTTTCCCACCTCAGGGGCGGATCTAGGGGTGATCAGAGCGATCACGCGACTAAGGTAAAAATTGGGCAGAAAATTGTTAAATTAAATAGCGGTCCAGTTATCAAACTTCACGCAGTGTATTGTATTGAAAGTTTAACAGTCCAGTTCTAAGATATCATCCAGTAGCAAGGCCTTCGAACATGAACGCGCAGAAAAGCGGTCTTACGCATGAGTTTTGCACGCTCTGAGTCAGATTCCAGCCATCTGATTGGCTATCAAGATTTTTGCGCGATCTGTGGGGAGTTCTGATCGCTAAAGCGATCAGGGGCTCGAATACAGGCTATCCTATTGGCTAATTCAAAAAAATTCCTCAATTCCCGTTGGCTGGATTTTTTTGATCGATCATACCGTTCAGGCTAATAGTATGCACGGAAAGGTCTATGACGTTGCTGGATCTTTCTGATCTAGCAGCAGTATTTATGTAAATTGACTGAAATATTATGTAAATTTCGTCTCTTATTATACGCGTACCCGCCGATTTTATAGCATGTGCGTTTTATGGCAATCGGAATATTTATCAGAAGTTCTAAACTAATACTAGCCATGTCTGTTGGTATTTACGAAACCGCAAAGGCTCCTTTAGAGAAAGATGATCGACAATATCTTAATCGAAGCGTTCTAAAGACTTATTGAGCGCTGTGAACAACACAAGCTTCTTCCTCGCACCGCGAAATTATGGTGCGGAATCTTACATCGCGAAGTACGTTCGACAGAAAACGAAATAAGTTTTGTACGGCCTTAAGCAGGTAAATATATTCTATTTTAACTTGATATAGCATCATAGCTGTTCTAGGCTGTAGTGGTTGCGCGTCTGTACGTAATAAGAGATGAAATTTTATACATAATATTTCGGTCAATTTACATAATACTGCGGCTTAATACAAGCTGTTTCAGTTTGTTTATACTTTGTTTATGCCTCTTGTGGAATGTGGGCTTTATATATTGATCAGATACTTAAGAATACCGTATTATTTATGCCTAGTTGTCTAGTATATTAAAACTACAAGCACATGACAATGTGGCATGGCTTTGTGGCTTTGTGTAATACGATCTCTACAACATGTATACAATAAAAGTAAAATGCATCATGTTGCCATTGTGAATACTTATTCATGGCACATGTTTCTGCTATGAATAAAACTCGAGAAGCAGTGAATTAAACGTGGAAATTCTCTTCCTGCGAATTAACAATCAATCCAATGTTTTATAAAACTACATCGCTATATTTGAAAATCTTTTGACCATTCATGTAAATTAAGGACAAAATATGGAGTTATGTG
>CACRXK020001019.1:44423-56217 GCA_902702795.2 Paramuricea clavata | reverse complement strand
AATCGAGGGGCATTTCACTCCAAAAAAGCGTACGGGATTTTCGGATTTTTAAAAATCCGCGGATTTTTTAGCGGATTTAGCGGATTTTTCCCGGATTTTTTAGTGGATTTTTGAAGAGAAAATTTGCTGGATTTTCCGGATTTGTTCGGATTTTCCGGATTTGTTCGGATTTTTTCTGGATTTTTGAAAATCTGTTGGATTTTCCGGATTTGTTTGGATTTTCCGGATTTGTTCGGATTTTATCTGGATTTTTTTTAATTATAGAGTTATAGAGCTAGGTAAAGGTTTTGAACAAATAATCTTAAGTTGTACGACGTCAACGTTATGCCAGAACGTCAGGGTCGAGCAGAGGACTGGGACTAGGACCACAGCCTTCAGAAACTAACGAAGGCTGGGCATGCAGTCATTTTGTTTAAAATTCAAACAAGTTCATTATTCTTTCACAAACAGTAAAAGACAATGGTGAATAACTTTTGGTTTTGTAATTATATTTTACAACATAACGTCATTGTAACAAGAACACATATTTAGTAGTAATAGGCTAAAAAAACTTAGCATATACTCGAGCGTTCTCGAGCGTACGAATGGAAATGTAGAGTGGTCGAATAATTACGAAATATAATGACAGCGATCAAGGTAAGTCCGGTAAGCGTTTAGCTTTCGCTGTCTGCCATTTTGAACGTGGCAAAGAACCTTTACGAGTAAATTACACCAAGTACTTCATATATTTTTTGTGGATTTGCGGATTTTTTAAGGATTTTGAAGGATTTCTGTGGATTTTTGAAGGATTTCTGTGGTTTTTAAAGGATTTTTCGGATTTTGATGGATTCAACGGATTTTGAGGATTTCATGGATTTTTTCTGGATTTTTTCCGGATTTTTTGACAAAGTGTACGGGATTTTTGGAGTGAATTGCCCCTCGTCAGTGTAAACAATTAAATTGTAGTCAAGCGGCTACCAAATTGACTCCTAACTTCTAAATTTCTGATCGTATAAACTTGATTTAAACATTTTCCGTTAGCCTATTTCTCGACGATTAAAAATATATAAAATTTACCTTGTCTTGGAGCAGCGAGTATAGGAAATTTTGAAGAACAAATCAATTTCGCGCGTTGAAATTAAGTGGTCTTATTAATTTTATATTGATTGGAAAAACAGGTTTTACTAGTGATGAGAAATTAACCAATCGTATGCAATCAAAATAATTTAATTATCTTTCGACAAGCAATCGCGTGAGTTTTCACAGACTGTAGTACAGGGTAATACAGGATGTGCACAGGCTAAATCGGGTGTTGGGGCATCAATTTCCCGTTTGTAATACAAAATGACTGAAAATTACAAATTTCGCAAGGCTCAAGACAATTATCCGCATTTTACAACATTTCGCAACGAAACTTTGGAATATTACTAATTTTGTGATGCTCTTTCAAGCTGTGATGAAATTTTTGTCTAGATCAAAATTTAGTCTATAATGCAAATGGTCCATTGGAACACAGTGATTGGAATCATCCATAATTTATACACTTGAATGTGCCGTACGATAACTCGGCGCTCGAAGTTTCGCATCGAAAAAGGAACAGCCGAACAGGTACGATGGTTAACAAGAATGAGTGCACTTATCAACTTATCTAACGCGAGGAAAAGATCAAAATGGCAGGTATGGCTGTGATATCTAGTATATAAAATTGTATAGACAATTTGCCCTTCAATAATCATATGATTCAGACCAGGGGTTAAAGGGCAATGACAATGACATGCAGGTGACATTTAACATGTGCGAGTGTGCGTCTCACTAAATTTGCGTGTTTAATAATGTTTATCAAAGAAGGCAAAAATATATACAAGACAACCTCACATGTGGAATCTGTTCACTTACGCACTGCCTTGTGATGTAGTACAAGTACAAATACAAATGACAAAGCATTTTTTAAGGCTTTAAATCCTAAAACATAATTAAATCATGCGGCACATTCAAGATTTTAATATCGTATTTCAGCCGCGTTTATACTGCTTGGCGTGCATTCGCTGCTTTAAATCCTAAAACATAATTAAATCATACGGCACATTCAAGATTTTAATTTTAATATCGTATTTCAGCTGCGTTTATACTGCTTGGTGCGCATTCGCTGCGTTATATTAATTTATATGCCTATCAGACCAGAGGCAAAAAAGCACAGCCACATACCAAATTTAAGCAATCGTGAGATTATATACATGGAAAGAATATGGAAATTTTGTTAAAAGCACCCCGTATAATGACGAAAGCACCGCGCATAATGCTCGAATCACTGCGTATAATGGGCGAACGCACCGCGTATATTGGCGAAAGCACCACGTAAAATGCTCGAACCACTGCGTATAATAGCGAAAGCACTGCATATAACGCTCGAACTACTGCGTATCGACAAAATACCGTTTGATCACTTACGCCAGCTATGGCTTTCCATAAAAGGTCATAAAAGAAAACCAAAGATGATTTAGATGAAAGATGATCACATTGCTTGTTTGCCTTATGCCTGTTTATTAGGCAAGAATAGCCTGCCGGCCCGGAAGCAGTGCATTGTGGTAGGCCGAAATACGCCGAAACGATCGAGATTTCATCTGCCTTATATATATATACATATACATAAAGATTAGGGCTGCTGCCTCGCTCGCTCGCTCGCTCGCTACGGCAGCAACTAAAGTAAAATATAAACCTGAATATATAATAAAGTCAATTTTCCGCCACAAGTTCCCCTATTTGATCGAGAATAAATCAAAGATATGTCCTGGTCTGGTTCATCTTCCTCTGAGATCTTTGTGATTCATTCCTCCGCAGCAGTTTGTCCTCTTGGTCTCTCGAGTTGGTTGTTGCTCTGCTACCCAGCACGCGAAGTTTCGTACCCGGACAGACTGAGAATTGTAGGCCTTTTGCCGCTAAGATTTCGCAGAGAACTTAAGGATCTAATACTACTATTTAAATGTCGTTCCGGTGCTATACATCTAACTGTGATAAATATTTTTCTCCAGTTTCAAGCCGCTACTCAACTTGAAACTTTGATCCGAACAATCTTAAAATAATAACTGACCACAAGCAAAACTATTACAGAAACTCTTTTTTTTCCAAGAGTTATTGAACTATGGAACAATCTACCACATGGTTTAAAAAAATTCCAGTGTTGCTAATTTTAAATCAAAACTGCATGCATATTTTTCGGACAGGTTGCAAACGTACATACCGCCGTAATTGATTCAGATGCAGTCGGACTTCTAAAATTGGATATTTGCATTTTTAGTGTGAAGTTTGAAGAAACTTCACAGTATTGTGATGACTGGGGGGAAATTCAAACGAAACAGTCAGTCAGTCAGTCATACAGTAAACTTTCCGGGGGGGTGTATACGTCTTAT
The DNA here is from genome assembly GCA_902702795.2 of Paramuricea clavata. Taxonomy (NCBI): domain Eukaryota; kingdom Metazoa; phylum Cnidaria; class Anthozoa; order Malacalcyonacea; family Plexauridae; genus Paramuricea; species Paramuricea clavata. The sequence continues at coordinate 52,831 of CACRXK020001019.1, read as the reverse complement.
GTTCGTAGTGATATCGTACTTAGTCTGTGCTTTGAAGGTTATTTAGGCAATTTCAATTGTCTTTTTTGCCAAGTTTACAAAAAATTCGAGGAATTGTTGTCGTTATTGTAAATTTTATAACATGCGTTTCTTATGTTGTGTAAAGGATCTTCACCCCGGAACACCCGATTTTTCCTTTAGCAGCGCAAATGCGCATGCGCTATCAAGCCGTAGATCACGATGGCGTGACGATGCTAGGAAGGAGCGAGACAGTGTTGTTTTGAAATGTATAAACATTTCAGACGTGAATATTGAGTAAATCTTCGAGAATCTACGCAGTATATAAATTGATGTTATGCATTCAATTAAGTGCCGATATTATTTAGACGGTATATTCATTTTACAGAGCTAGCAAGGAGCTAGTACAGTGCTTTTTTTTCAAGTGTATATATTAAACATTTCAGACGTAAATATTTGGTCGAAATTCTTTGAGATTCTAGGCATTCAATTGAGTGCCGATATTATTTTCACGGTATACCCATTATACAGAGGTAGGAAAGAGCGAGAGAGTGTTGTTTTCAAATGTATAAACATTTCAGACATGAATGTTGAGAAAATCTTTCAGATTCTACGCAATATATAAATTGATAACGTTGTGCATTTATACCGGCGCCCAGTTAAGTGCCAGAAGATATATACAAAGCGTAAACAACTATTACCAGTAAACAGAAGCGGGCGTTTGTATGGCGTTTACGAAGAAAATAACTTGTGAGTTGTGATCGAGACTAAAAGAAATCAGTTGAGTCTGCAGAGCTCCTTATTTAAACAAGAAAGACGAGGAGTTATAGCCAACGTGTTATCGCCAATCGCTTGGCTTGCCAACAAGCTTTATGCAATAAAAGACAAAAGCAAGGAGGTAGCCAACGTGTACCGTCACGGACTTACTTTGTTTACTGTCTAGCACAACGTCAACAGTGCAAACTCGTGTTCAGTGCAACGATAACTTTACCAGATCTTACGAGAATCAATCTGTACACAGAGCCGTATCAAAGCTTGACATTATTGAATACATGCGAAAAGCTGAAAATGACTCATGAAACGCAATGTGACATTGCCATTGGGAATATGAAGTCAAAGGTCAATCCAACCCAGTGAACTCTAAGGGAACTGGAACGATAACTTGGCGGCCATCTTTGAAGCCAAATTGAAGGCCGCCATGTACGTATGGAGTGGAAAATACGCCACCAAAAAGATGTCTGTTTTCGACCACTAAATAGCTGTATTTCAACAAGGAAAAAAGCTAAAAACTTTCAACAATACCTGAAATTTAATACAAAACATGTTTCCAGAACGTAGAGCAGTTATAAAGTTCTTTTTTCAGGAGTCAAAGTGCGAAGTTTTTTTCGGCACGTTCAAACTTGTGTAATATTTTGAATTATCAAGCTGTTACCCAGGAAGTTTTTGCTGTTAGTGGATGTAAAATACTTAGAACTATCCAGGAAACCAGGTTTGAATCTTTAAAGTTGAAGCCTTTTGATAAAAAAGTACTTTTTCTTGCTGATTTTCGCTCAAAAACAAACTTTTGACTGAATTTCCCGCTCCTCGAAACTCTCCCCAGTCCTTTTGAAAGTTAATTTATTGCTGGCCGTGCCATTGAACTATAAATAAACTGGAAGGCTAACTCAGGGGAGGAAATTGAAGCCAGTGTATTTTAGTTTTTCTGAGTTATGAGCAGAAATACTCAACACTGAACGTTGGGCAATATATCAAATTGAAGCTATTGAAAAACGCTATGTGGTGTAGAAATTTCAAGACTTTAGCTAAAAGGGAAATATTGAAAAACTACAAACATAATTACCGATAATTTGCCGTTTTGCAGTTGTTTTTGTATTTTTTAAATATTTTCCTTTTCGCTGAAGTCTTGAAATTTCCACACCGAATAGCAATTTTCAATAGCTTCAATTTGATATATAGCCCGACGTTTGGGGTCAAGTATTTCTGCTCATAACTCAGAAAAACTATTTTGGCTTCATCAAATCATAGGCCTTCATCATAGCAGTTAGCCTTCCAGTTTATTTATAGTTCAATGATCCAACCTCGTCCCCAGGGTCTTCCTCAGCTCACGCGCCACCACGAGGAAGACCCTGGGGACGAGGTTGAGGTCAATCAGACTTGTTATTGTAAAACATGTCACAAGTTAACATGCGGAAGCGGATGGAGCGGATCCACGGAACGGATATGGGGATAAAATATAGAACGGATGGGGATAAAATGCGTTCTTTTAATGATACAACGTCGTAGTGCTTATTATTCATAACATATCTTATACAGCTATTTGGGTGATAGGAATAATCATATTAAATAAGTTCAGCGTATCAGTAGCCTCGTTAGGATGCTTTTAGCGACAACTGCAAATGCAAATGAAGTTTTAGAATATGCAAAATTTGGGTGTTGGTGAAACAATTTAAACTTCAAGTTATCGCGTGTCGCATCACAATAAATAAAGAAATTGTATCAGTTCCACGAGGCACATTTCTGATCTGTTAGGCTTGTTTCAAACGTGGCGCTACTCATGTGCCGAACGCATTATAAAATAGATGAGATGCCTTTGGTAAGTGTTTATTTCGTAGTGTAAGCCATCAGCCTTTCTAGGTTGTCGGCAACCCTATATAGTTCTTGCAGTGTCTTTTTCAATTTGAAACTTCACACTATCCTTGGATCCCTAGTTATTGTATTGTTCTTGTTGGGGGTCGGTTGTCAATTGGGAATTGTTTCCTGTTACCTTCTCCTGTCACTGTTTCTGTAAATATGTAATTGTCCTTCGTTGTAATTGTGACAAATTCATTAAATTATATTATAGGTAAATTCTAAGTTTTGAAGGATTTGTAAGAAAAGTTTGACTCGATGTTTAACACCAAGTCAGTTTCCTCAAATATTTCTTACAAATCCTTCAATACATTAGAATTAGACCGATGCAAATGTCGTGGGATGGTCAACTCTTTCTTTTGCCAATCTTGATTTTATTATGATCAATCCTCCAAAATATATAACAGAAGTATGATATTTCATCACATTTTCTCCTACGGAACTACTTATCATTTATAGACCCGGAGCGAGGGGGATTCTGCGAAATAGTATCCGAGTGATGATATTTCCCGAGGGGAATATCATCACTGAGGGTAATATTTCGACGAATACGGTCCGCCGAGCGGTCTATAGATACCGAAAGTTAAATAACCCACTAAGTTGAGAATAAACTTGCTGAATAATTAAACGAATACAATGTTTAATTTATTATTTATACCTGAGTTTTTGACGTTTTCTCTTTAAAATATTTGAGCCTGTATCCTAACAACTCACGAACGTCATATTGTTTCAGCGCGTGGTGTCCACGCGTCACGCGTGAGATACTAGAGAGGTTAAGATATACTCCGGTTTCGGTCTACGTGTACGGGTAGCATGATTTCGGTTTGCAATATTTTCGTCGATGTCTGTACCTTTACTCGTAATTAAGGTGCACATTTTTCGCATTATATCATTGTCTATTGCAAGAAAACAGAAAAAGTATGATTGAATTACAGACAACAGTAAAACAAGATGACACTACTCGTACCCGTACACCGAAACCGAGGTATCTTAACCTCTCTACTATAATATCCCACGGTAGATCCACCGTGGGATATTAGAGAGGTTAAGATACCCCGATTTCGGTGTACGTGTACGGGTAGCATGATTTTGGTTAGCAATATTTTCGTCGATGTCTGTACCTTTACTCGTAATTAAGGTGCACATTTTTCCCATTATGTCATTGTCAATTGCAAGAAAACAGAAAAAGTATGATCGAATTACAGACATCAGTAAAACAAGATGACACTACTCGTACCCGTACACCGAAACCGGGGTATCTTAACCTCTCTATTATAGTATCTCACGCTGCGTTGTGAAATCATGAATTTGAGTGAAATATCGTAAAAAATCACATCACGCGGTACAAATGCTGTTTTTTGATTGGACAATTTGAATTTGAGGTATAATATTTTTATATATTTCCTCTCAATTTTGGAAATAAGCATTGTGAAATATACGCGGAATTGTATTCATTACGAGAAATGCAAACTGTACTTTATTACCTTATGAGCGCTGTCGGACGTACAATTCAACATCAAAGACCGTAATAGTTCCTTATTGGACGACATCTCAACAATACCACATTAGTCAACTGTCACAACTTGTAACGACCACAACTAGTTTTCCCCCGACAAGATTTGAGTATAAAAAGAGGTAACTGGATCTAGTTCATTTTCAGATTGTCCAGAAGTGGTGAATAAAGCGAAGGTTGGATACCTTCAGTCGCAGATTTCTTCAGTTCTTCAAGAGTACGTACGAAGTGAATATCGTGCTCAACCCAATAGACTTGCTAAAGTTCTGCTGTGTTTACCCACGCTCAAAACATACAGCGCTAAAGCCACAGAAAACTACACAGCGTTTGAGATGTTTGGAAAGATAGATATGCCACCACTTGTTCGAGAACTGTTTGAAGAATAGGACAAGATTGATGTATATCATCAAGGTCGTTATGGTTTAGACGTGCATGGTGTATTTTTGCAAATATTGATATGCTACCGCTTGTCAGAAAACTGTTTGAAAAATAGTTCAAGACTACTTCGCAAGAGGTAACTGTGTCATGTCAAGATATTTCATATGGTTTAAATCCATCAGAAATAATTGATATGTCTCTGCTATTTAAAGAACAGCACAAGATAGTTTCATGGGCAAAGATTTTTTTCATATACAAAGATTGTGAGGCTTGTGTCCTAGCCATGCCCAACATGTGGAGGAAATCAACTTGGTGCATTTTTCCTACGTTCAGGCTTGTTTGCTCCCCAACAAAATTAGCAGCGATGACGAATGAACCTGAACGACTTTAGACAAACCGAATTTCAGATTAGAAATGGTTCAACGAAAAACGATGCACTCAGGATAAAATTCATGCTGTTTTATTACAAAGAACTATTATAGATTATAGTTATAGGACTTGCTGAATAGTTGTTTTATAGTTGCTATTAAAGTCTATCTCGCAACCGACTTTTGCTTGCTCCGTTAAACCTGTTTCCACTATAGGCGAATTTCTTCGCATGAAGCAATTTTTCCTTTGTCCGCATCGCTTTTACTGACGTGATAAAAAGTTGCTTCGTAACCTTAGGGCTATACTAACCTTGAATCTACACTAAAATGAATGCACATACAAATCTCATCAGCTTATTGTAGAATACTACCTACACTGGAACACCATGTCTGAGATATCTTTCTGGTAGTTGAGACACAAACCACTGCTACATGCAGAATACTACCTACACTGGAACACCATGTCTGAGATATCTTTCTGGTAGTTGAGACACAAACCATGCACTGCTACTTGCAGAATACTACCTGCACTAGACCACGACTGGCACTTGGTATCAGGTTAACCTCGTTCCCAGGCTCTTTCCTCGAAGAGTGAATGATTTTCTTTTTGAACTGAATTTTCATTACCATTTAATTACCAATAATTTTACCAATAATGAATAAAGATTTCTATTAAGAAACTTTTATTAAAACCTTTATTAAAAAGTTTAAACACTTAAAAATTAAACTAAAAATTTAAAAGAAACTACTAGACGTTTCGGTCAAAAATCAAAGAGCTTCGGTTTTGTGTTTCACAGAAATCTTTCTGTCTAATCCTAATTATTGGGTAAATAGCAAAGTTGCAACCACCAATAATTTGATTCTAATTGCCAATCAATTTGATTCTCTAATTGCTCGATTCGGTGAGCACTTCTGATACATGTAGGAGCGAGACAAAAATGGTTGCGAGGGAGACTGTTGATACAGAAGAACATTTTAAATAAAATATCAAAGAATTTTGGAGGTCTGACTGGGGCAAAGACCAGACAAGTGCTATTGCACTGGCTGTCTCTCAGAAAACAATTTGCCTCGGTTTTGAGTGCCGAAAATTCTTTGATCACGTGAGATAGTGATTTTAATATGTTGGAGTAGAAATTATTTGATTGTAATGTCGATGTATTATGGCATTTAAAAAACAATTGTTCATTTCAGGTTTACTAGCTGTTAGAATAGTTCTATCAGTTCTTCCAGTTAGAGTCATCCTTGACGCAGCATTAAAAATTCGTATCGTCTCCGCGCCCATAAACTGACCTACCTATTTTTTGCATATTCACAATTCTAATTTTAAACAGCCAATCCGGTTTCAAGAACAAGGAAGAATTACTATAAAAATTTGCGGTTTAATTTAAGACAAGATGCCAACCTGATATTCAGACTCTTTACCTCCGCTACCTCCCACGCCGAAACCCGCTGGCGGAGGTGAAGACCCTCAAGCTCAGGATTCCACTCCGGCTGGGGCGACATAGGTACAGTATCAGCACAAAATAGGCACAGTATCAGCACAAAGATGCACAAAAGGAATGTCAGAAATTTAAATTATTTGTCGGTATCCAACTGGGATACCAGAGTTCAAAGTATCTGTACGCCAGTTACCATGTGTGAAGCTTTTCAGGACGCTATCTGCAGTATTCCCAAACATTAAATGAAAGCCTAAACAGCTTACAGTGTCTTAGGACATTTTTAGATAGGCTGTCAAAGTCATTAAGAGGGTGTGTGTGTTAAAATCCCAATTTGAAAAGTTAGCGCCACTGAAACGCTCCCACTAACATTGGTTGTTTACCATTTACATGGAAAACCCATTCGGTTTGAATTAAATCGCGAAGAGCCTGGAACTGGTGCAAAAATAAAAAAGATGTAAATGGAACAAAATTCACCGGTTGAAACGTTCCAATCGGTAAGAGAGGGCAACCTTTTCAAACAAACCGTTCATTCCGGAAGAGTTCCGGTTGGGCCGTCGAAATATGCTTGTTCCATTTACTTTCCGTATGAAATCATCGGAATTTCTATGGAAATGGTAAACAAAATGCTACACTCTGAAACAAAATGCTCGTGACCATTCTGTCAACTATCTCAATTTAAATTATTGGCCGCTTCCCCCAAATACTTTACATTTGATAGCTGAGACTGCAATGAGCTGACAGAATGGGCAACGGCTCTCAGTTACCTATTATTTTCGGAACTAAATATTCATATCGGATTGATAAAGTTGTTTCGTAGTCGGATCGGATCGGAACTTCGATATCCGAAATAAAATGAATTAATTATCAAAGCATCATCGCGGTTGTCGCTGCATTATTCGTTTGATAATTCAATTGGACGTCACTTTGTCAGTTTCTTGACATGTATTTCTTGCTTTTATATTTATTTTAACTTGAATGAGAAATTTATTTTATTAAAGAATTCTTCGGATCGGATTGGAATTCTTTTTCAAAACTCGGATTCGGATTAGACAATATCGGATTTTAAACATCAGGCAATTGTCGGATTATATAAACGTCCGATCCGATGCACACCTCTATTACCTATATCCATAAATAACGCCAACGACGCTCCATGACCATAGAGTGGGAATTCGAGATTCCCCTTATTACGTTTTCGTAGCGCTTTGCATTGTGGTTATAGTGGTATCACTGATAAAGATAGCGGCCTCGAATGAAAATATTGAATGTTTTCGCGAATATTTTGCTGTTGGCTATCGCGCATCTGACCCTAGCTTTTTTTAAAAGTTCTTGCACGGGTCAGGACAAAAAATAAGCCATCTTGAATATCAGTGATACCACTATAGCCACAATGCAAAGCGCTACGAAAACGTAATAAGGGGAATCATAGGCGTACCGGGCGGGGGGGGGGGGCGGTAGCCCCCCAGTTTTTTGGGCAGTCGGGCAATATTCGATCAACAGTCGGGCAATTTTGGTTTGCAATAAAAAAAAATGGGACAAATTCTGTCACTTTTGTCTAAACTTAAGTAAATTTTTTGGCAAATTTAGTGATTTTTCGAAAATTTGTGTAATGTTCCGAAAAATATTGGTTGTCCGGAAAATTTTTTTGACCCCTTAAATGGTACACTGACAATTTTTCCGGAAAAAAATTTTTGGTACTATAGTCGGGCAGAATCCCGAAAAGTCGGGCAATTTTCTTTCCGCCCCCCTAATTTTCCCCTTCCGGTACGCCCATGGTTGTATTTACCAACATGCTACCGCTACAATCAGTTATCATGCACATCCCACATTTGTTGTGGATGCATGATTATAAATGATCTGTATTGATCATATCCTTACATATAATCAATCAGAATAAATTTGGTAAATTTGGATATGAAAAGAAGAGTCTCTAACAAAGCAGTGAAAGTAAATATTTTGAATATTTTTTACAATGACTGCAATTTTATTTGACAAATTTCATTTGATCATGCTAGCTTTTGTTTAGATGCATCTGTCACAATGAATTTGTCACAAATTTATCATCTACACGAGCAAAATATCTTT
>CACRXK020001019.1:0-44403 GCA_902702795.2 Paramuricea clavata | reverse complement strand
CCCCAGTTTTTTGGGCAGTCGGGCAATATTCGATCAACAGTCGGGCAATTTTGGTTTGCAATAAAAAAAAATGGGACAAATTATGTCAATTTTGTCTAAAATTAAGTCAATTTTTTGGCAAAATTCGTGATTTTTCGAAAATTTGTGTTATGTTCCGAAAAATATTGGTTGTCCGGAAAATTTTTTTGACCGCTAAAATGGTACACTAACCGAAATTTTTTTGGCGACGGGGGGGGGGAGGAGGTCGCCAAAATAATTTTTCCGGAAAAAAATTTTTGGTACTAGTCGGGCAGAATCCCGAAAAGTCGGGCAATTTTCTTTCCGCCCCCCTAATTTTTTCCTTCCGGTACGCCCATGAGGGGAATCAATTGATGCACACTCAGACCATGATTAGCATTTAAAAGGATCTGATGATGTGAGCTCTTTGTAGATTTGTATTTTTCCTCTGTCCTGGTTCATCAACTGACGGATACGTAATTGTAGCTTGTGTTAGTCCCAGCTCTAATCGGCAAAGACTAAAAATTGGACAAGTCCCCCTGCAAAATGGGGACTGTCAGGGTATTGCCTAACACGTCCCTAACCTCCACAGGAAGCTTAGTAAAAACCACAAAATATTGCTTAATAATTAAGCATTTTCACATTGGACAGAACTGTAGAGCTGCTCCCATCGGTTCATTAAAATCGATTGATTAAAATCAATCGTGTTGAATAAATCTAGATACATCCATGCACAGTGGACTGGTCAATGATAATGTCGTTTCCAAGAAGGCATGTGTTAAAGTTTTACATGCAATTCGGGCAATGGGAGAGCTAGTGGTAGCAGAGAAAAAACAAATCGCGTTTGTCGTTTGATCATGCATGGCTGTTTTGTTGATAATGAATGGAAAACGTACTGTTCACTATTCTTTACTTTAACCAAAAAATCGTTGCAAGATAAACTGAGTTTTGCTGAACAAATTACAAAATGTCCAAAAGTCACTCCGTAACTTGCCTTGTAAAATACAAACAGGTGGGAAATCAGTGGTGGGAAATTTGTCGTCGCTGACCAAAAAATCGCGGGCAGAAACAAAGCTCATTGCATTTTATTTCAAAACAAAGCAGAAAGTTAGGAAGAGGCTGTTTTGATTTACAAATCAACGGTTATTCTTTTAAAAGTCGACTATGAATTCTTTGTTTTGGGATGATTTGTTTTGTAATCGAGTGATTGGGAGAAGTTAATATGGCGACGTGAACATGGGAGTAAATACCGTATATGTCAATCTGCATGTGGCTTGTTTAAAACCGTAATAAACGAAGAAAGACGTGATATGAGAATGAAATGTGAGTTTAAATTAACTTTATATGCCTCAAATTTTCCATCCTATGTTTCTTAATGTAACTTCAGCTGTCTAAGTTTATAGAAATACAAGCTCGCGAAATTTGACAAATTTTGAAAATATGTAAAAATAGCTTGACTTTGAACTGTATTTTCTCAAAATAGCCCGTGGCCTCAATTTCAAATATAGCTAAATGAAAAGAAAAAACTTTTTGGCGTTTGTAGGTATCAAACATATCGTCAGGAAAATAGGGGCTCACAATGTTTTAGCTGAGTCTTTTGAGACCCAGTTGCTTCACACGTGTTGTTGTCAAATTTTTGCCAAGAATCGTAGGCCGAAATGTGAACTTCCCTTCATGAAAACCGCTTCGAGAAGGGTCTAGTTTGAAAATTTAGCTATTACTTTCGATTTCATAAGCATATTTTGGTTACACGTTAAATATTTTTGTACTTGATGAGATTCAAAATTTGTTGTATATTCAAGCCCGGCTTTAGTGTAATTTTGGTGATGACCGGAACAGAAATAAAGATATTTTAAAAACTAGCCGTGGCCTCACTATAAAACTTTCTAAAAATGTTCTCTGTTTCATGTATTTTTATTTGATATCTTAGGTATAAGCGTAAAAATAGGGGCTCATACAGTTTACGAGGTTGTAAAATGCATGACTAGCCTCCATTTTCATGTAAACATTCGAAATTTTACGACAGCAAAGCAGACAGTCCGCCAGAGACAATGGCAGGGTACTGAAATAGAACGTCACTAAAAAATTCTGTATGATTAATTTAGATCATGTCCATTTTCAACATAAAACAGTCATTTTGTACAAACATTTGGCAATATTTACACGATTGTGCCTTTTTGTAAACACGCGTTGCGTGTATTCCACGCAATTGCGTGAGTCATTTTGCTCACGCATGCTCAGACAAATGTCCCACCTGTTGTAAAATACTGCTCGGTAGGTTTGACCACGGTTAATAGAATTCTATTAACCGTGGTTTGACGAAAACAGTGACGTTTTTGTATGATGTGCACATGGATACATTAAAGTAAAATCCGTACATGGATACATTACAATGTTTGAAAGTCATCATTTTCTTTTGTTGAATGAGAGGGTCAGGGCCATAAACAAACTTGTAGACCACCGTCCATTCTCTGTACTCAATTCTCCCATCCTGAATATTTATCTTCATACTTTATGGTAATGGTAAAATTGGCGCATTCAGTCGGACCCACCTTACTTCCTGAGATCGCATCAATTTCACGTCTGCTCTGACTTTAGTGAACTTTTTTCTTTTGGCTGTTTCTCTCAAAAAAATTGGATTTTTCAGACATGTTTTTAATGCGGCCATTATTTTGCCATTTTGTCTCACTTGAATGCGAGATGGTAGTCGATCTTTGCTTGGAACAACCTCGTTCCCAGGGTCTTTCTCAGAACGGCGCGAGGCGAAGGAAAGACCGTGGTTTCGGCTGGTCACGTGTCACCCAGATTCTGGGTGATAAATTAAAATGATACTATGGGCAGGGTGGGAGAGGAGCGTGTTTGTCGCGTTTGTAACAATATTTGCAATTCTGTGTGATGAAATTTAAATTTGCAACAAGAAATCGTGAAGAGAACTGCAATTAAAAATTAATATTTATCGTGATGTGACTTTCTGCTCGATAATCTAGTGTCGAGTTACAATTCAAGCAAGTTGGATCAGATTTCAACTTACAAAGAAAGCACGCCTGGGCGGCGTGGCAATATTAAGCCTACAAGAAAATTCATATCGCTAGACCGACCAACGTGGTTTATATTTTATATTTAACTGTTAGTATTAAAGTTTATCCTGATACTCGGACCAAAAGAATATATTTATTGATGAGATGTGGAATTGGAACGAAATAGCGAGATCTTTTGATTTCCGAAATATCGCCAAGACGCCAACTGTATCGACATTGTTGATTATATTAAAAGGCCTTATCACAAAACTTAAATCCCGTCAAAAGACTATAAAATTTCCGGCAAGATCTCAACGATCATGGTATATGTCAAAGTCTAGCTGTCTGTTGAAAATCTACGGTATTACAGTAAAGTCATACAAAGATAAGTCAAACGACAATATATTTGTCTTACTGTTTACTACTATGTTTATACCACATTTATAAATTTTATAAACAGCTTTCGTTTTGACACAAGCTTTAATTTTCTGCTTTATATATATTCTTAATAATACATGTGAGATTAAATTTTTTTGCTTTGTGAAATAGAATACCGTTATTTTTTAATGGACAGCTTGTATCGTCTCTATCATATCCAGGATTGCTTGTGTGTAAATAGCCTACATGTATATATCACTATATATGCCACTATCAAATAAATATAGAAATATAAATGAACTTATTGAACTAGAAATAAACAGATGATTGAGACACAATGAAAACTGTTAGTAGCCTTAGTAGAAGTAGAAAACTCGAAAATTTATGTGTATTCGTATGGCAGTCTGTGCGCGTCTGACACTGTAAATTTCAAAATTTGTGATGTAGATTATAGCCTAGTAATTGTATGCATATTATAGGAAAACATAATACTATAATTAATGAATACGAATTATGTACTAAATCCAAAATTTTAAGATAAATCACTGACAGACATTTCTCTGTTTGGCTAGTATATATCAAATGTTTACATTTGCTGATATTGGGCTCTCTCTAGTCCAAGATAATACAATACAATACTGTTTCTTTTAAAAATCTTATAAACAAGACGTGCAAAGCATAGCAACGTTTACAAAAAAGGACAAATCTAATGCTTGTTTTAAAAACATTAGATATGTAGAAATGGTGACCACTGAAAGGCCCATAAACGTTTGTTATTAAACCGCGCTCGAGTGTGAAGAGAGTATTGAATAAAACAACACGAGAGAGCACTGCGAGTAACGATTTGCTTGGTTTCTTCACTTGACTGTTGGTAAAAATGTAAGAATGTTCTTGTAAATTCAATGCAAATAAAATAAACAAAAATTTAATAGCAAGTATTTTGAACTTACTGCTAATAGTTCGCAAAATTTATGTTTTTAACTGTTTGTAATTTGATACTTTCACCACACCCCCCTCGGGCAATCAATTTTGGACGAGGCACGTGACCAGCCGATACCAGGGTCTTTTCTAAAGACCCTGGGAACGAGGTTGTGCTTGGAATTTTTACCTTGGTCGGCGAAGGAGTTAAAAAAGGCATGCAGTTCTAGGCTCTTCCGTATTCTCTCACTTCGCAGAGTTTTCATCACGGTTTCTATAAAGAAATCATGGTTAACAATCATTTCTGAAGTACGAAATCCTCACGTTTTCGTAATTTACCTTTTACCATCTTTGAAAGATCAGTTTCTTTCTTCGTATCATCGCCGCCAACTTGTATTTGTCCTGTTTGAGGAAAATTTCATTATTCAAGGGTTAACTGTTGAATTCTTCTTTTAATTTGCTCGGTTCTGTTTCATCTTCTCGCCTGTCATAGTCTGACCACCACCATGATAAAAACAGGCGAAAATGAGACAGAAGGAAAGAAAAGACTCGATACAAGAGTCGAAAACTAAAGCCACGAACCACAGTGCTGTTTCGGCAAAATACAAAGTTTAAAACCTTTTCAAGTTTGCGTTTTTTGTTGTCACCTGCTGCACTAATGAGTATACACTCGAAATGTTAAGGTGACTCGTAATAGATTTTGAAATTTCAAGTCTATATATATATATACATGGGCGTATCGGAAGGAAAAAATTAGGGGGGCGGAAAGAAAATTGCCCGACTTTTCGGGATTCTGCCCGACTAGTACCAAAAAATTTTTTTCCGGAAAAATTATTTGGGCGACTTCGTCGCCAACAAAAATTCGGTCAGTGTACCATTTTAGGGGTCAAAAAAAATTTCCGGACAACCAATATTTTTCGGAACATAACACAAATTTTCGAAAAATCGAAAAATTTCCCAAAAAATTGACTTAATTTTAGACAAAATTGACAGAATTTGTCCCATTTTTTTTTATTGCAAACCAAAATTGCCCGACTGTTTATCGAATATTCCCCGACTGCCCAAAAAACTGGGGGGGGCTACCGCCGTCCCCCCGCCCCCCCGCCCGGTACGCCTATGTATATATATTTATTATATAGCACAGAGTGATGTCTTCACTAGTGAAGATATCGATCACGTGACTTTTAGTACTTACACAATTTTTTGCTTGGGACTATATAATAAACGGAACATTACACGGTGGCTTGAAGATAGGACTTTTTAGTATCTTCTCGTGTTAAAAACAATATTTTACTCACTCGCTGCGCTCGTTCGTAAAATATTGTTTTCACCACTCGAAGATAAAAGTCATATCTTCGCGCCACCCTGTAATATCCTCTATATAATATATATATATAGTAGTTTGGAATTGTCAAATTTCCTATTTTTACGTACGTTCCTGTACGGCGGAATTGGATTTTACCATTGATTTTACATATATTTCAATTTATGGGCTGTACAGACATTGAAATGTTTTGTCTCCCAAATTAATGTTCGTAACACTTAGTCAGTTGTTGTGACAAGTATAGACTTTCCCAGAGTCCTTTCGCGAATTTTGGATCTGGCAAATATTTTATACGGATTTGCGGACCTTACTAATACAGCGGATTGCGGATTTATCTAATATTTTGTCTCGGATTGTGGATTTTGCTTGCAATTTAGTTCGGATCCTGGATTGTGACTTCATAGTAGAGCTTTAGCAGATTCAAATTTAGACAAGACCATTGTCGGATCGCGGATTTTACTTCAAAGTTGGGCGGATCGGCGGATTTGTATACCCCTATTCACCAATAATGTTCGTCTTCTTGATTTCATTTTTTGCAATACAGAATTTTATTTTACAGAATTTTCTGTTTATTATACATTGTTATACTATAGCATTTGTAAATTCTGAACGCTGATTGGCTAAGAGCCGTGTTGATATAACTCAATGTCAACACGGAAACGTCGGAAAATTTCTTTCTTTGTGTTTCTTTGTGCTATATTATAAAACAAATATAAAACATTTTTTCCGTATTAATATACAGTTATATCAACACTCGTGGAAATTGGGAAAACTCGAAATTGTGTGAAAAGTTGAAAACACTCCGCCCTTCGGGCGTCGTGTTTCCACACAATTTCTCATTTTCCCAATTTCCACTCGTGTTGATATAACTGTATATCAACACGGAAATGTTTTATATTTGTTAATTGAAAAATGTGAACATATATCACAGGGGGTCCAACCACGGTTAATAGATCTAATTCTATTAACCGTGGTCCAACTAAGAGCTGTGTTATGAATATGAATAAAACATTATAACGTAATATATTTAAATTATTGCACTTACTTGTATAAATCATAAGAGATTGCCTTTGCACTGAATAGTTTCAAACAGAGCGCTTATATATGCTCAGAATGATTGCTTCGAACGATTGTTCAAATATGACGAATAAATTGACAAAACGAAAATATTACATGACGCTCCAACGAAAATAACAGCAGGGATTGCGGGCGCGCGAGCGAAAAGGCGAGGGAAGAAATAAATAAAAGGATGAAACAAATATCACGTGACTTTTTAAAATGCTTCTAGACTATCCGTTTAAGCTTTTTGTGGGTTTTTTAAGGCTCAGTCGATGTTCTCTTACATGAACAAGCCTAGTCATTACCAAAAAAGCACTGATCAATCTAATTTATGTGATTTATGAATTATGACAGCGAGCATTCTTGGCCATTTTCGCGAGATGTGTTCCATAAGGCCAAATATAAAAAAAATACTTGGTTAGCGTCACCGCCCGCCTCTCGATTTTCTGCCGCCTCTGAATTTTTTTTTATTTTTTTTTATGTAAATCTCTTCGTTTTACAGCTTAAAACAGTTTAATATTTGAAATTTTTCTCATGCTCAGACCTTCGCGCTATATACTGATCGATAGGAGCGCGTAGGCTTGGGTATACAAGGTTCTTAAAGCAAAATGGCGGCCTTCGCAACATCAGTACAAAAAATATCACCGATATGGTGGAAAAACCGCCCCCCATCCCCTCCAAAAATACTATTAAAAAATTAAAAAACGAGTAAAAATTAAAAAAAAATCCGCCCGCCCGCCTCTGAAAATTTGTGAGAGTGTGCCAACCAAGTATTTTTTTTATTTGGCCTAAGTAGCCTGGTCTCGTGACGTAATGACTAAATAATAATAAAACTAAATAATGTTAAAAAAAACCGTTGGTCGCTACATTTAAATATTTCATATTAGCCGGTACAGCTAAACATTGTTTATTTTCATTAATTAAGCGCGTAAGCGTTGTTGGAGTTGGCAGGAGGCATTTTGGAATTTTCCGAGAGACCAGGCTACTTATGGAAATAGTATTTCCTCGGAAGGTACTTAGGGGCCATTCACAAAGGATCTCCGAGCCGAGGGGGGAGGGGGGTTTGGAAAATCAGGACAAACTCGGACATAGGGGGGGAGGGGGGGTTTTTAGCAATCCGGATGTCCGAAATTTAAAAAAATTCAAAAACAATTTTTTTCCCTCTATTTTGAGCAGTCCTTCCCATTGTGAAATTGGCATTTTGACCATGCGGTTAACACTAGATTTTGTTTTAATTAGTAATTTATATGTTTTTGTGTTCACATTTACAGTTTTAAAAAAGTTCTAAAAGTAAAAGTTTTTTACTCTTGGTATATACAAGATTGCGTGAGTTTTTGCGAGGCACGGCGGATGTCCGGGGGGGAGGGGTCACTAATTCGGACAATGCCGGACAAGGGGGGGGGCTGAAAATCCATCATTTGGCCGGACATCCTTTGTGAATGGCCCCTTACCTGAAGGGGAGATATGGTTCTCCGAACTCCTTCGAAGACTGATACGAGCAATATTACCGGTGTTTCATCCCTTCTATTAATATCCTCTGGAGATTGACATAGCACGGTCATTTATTAGCGCAAATTAGCGCGTTTCCCCGCCCGTGTTTTATAGCGCCCTGGTTCTATCTATATCCACCATGAACTGAGCTTTTGTTCCCCCGCAGCTTTCGTTTCATTAAATATACTACATTAAATGTACTACAAATTAAACTTTTTGTCGACGTTTGCCCATTTTTAGAAACGTCAGAAATCGCTGCAAATCGACAAAAAGTTAAGGGGCTTCAATTTTGGTCATTTTCTCAATTTCAAGACAACAAAGCAAAATATAGTGAGTTGAATGTTTGATATAATAACTCAACGTCATTTACATTACAACAGAGAGAGAGGTGTAGATTTCACGACCACCACCGCTACCACTAAGGGACCATTAACCAATCAGATGCGTTTAATTTACCAGATTAACCAATCAGATGCGTTTAATTTACCAGATTAACCAATCAGATGCGTTTAATTTACCAGATTAACCAATCAGATGCGTACTGAGTGAAAGGTAGTGGTAGTCAAACCTAAGAGCTGCTTTCCAGTTAAGCGTTTTTCGTATCACGGAAAAGTTGAAATCTTTGTAACACAAAGTACTAATTACCTTAATTAACAAATACACTTGAAATCATACACCAAACTAAAAGCTGTGCTTTTATTCATTTAATTATTTCATAAGAAACTTTGAAATTCATTTAAACTTTTCTGCGTCTGAAAAACACTTGACTGGAAAGCAGCCTTACAAACTCACTAATGTAGGAATTACGAGAATTCACATACTTTGATGCTCAACTAGTTATGTATGATAAAAATATATCTGAATATGAAACGAGTTATATATAGATCATTTGCTAGATCACTCTATCATTGTTTTACACAAACAAGTTTCTAACGTGTGGCTAAAATGTTTGCATATTTCCCATTGGGTCTTTCCAGATTGGTAAAACTCCAAGACAGTCAGAGATATGGTTGGCATCATATCTATAAAAAAATAATAATATTAAACATATCATATATTATTTATTTAAAAGATTCATGGTTTTTTATTGGCTAACAGGCAAATGTGAAATCGTCATATGGAAGCTGACCAAATATGGAGTTTTGACATAATGCTGAAAAATCATCAACATTACGACTTCATGCTGCGAAAATACGAATACGAAATTTGAAAACACGACCAAAACAATATATCACAAAGTCTAGTTAAACGGTGATTGGCTGATTAAAACATGCTAAATGCTCGTTACATGAAGTTTATGATTTCATGAGATTCGGCTAATATAGCGCCAGGACGTTCGCCACAGTTTCCGCAATTACGGCGATCCCATAATTAACTTTACAATTACAATAATTTCAACAGTCAAAACAAACTAACATAAGACAATTTACAATCGATGCAAGCGACAACTAACAACAACTTAAAGATCAAGAGACCTAGCCCTTTTACATTTAACACACAGAGATTTGATCGTCACAATTATATATGGCCATAGACAATATTTTTATTTGCAATCGTTCATCCTCAGATGCGGTATAATTGAGAATGATTTGACTCACCACATCGTCTTCAGTATCTTCATCTGACAACATTCCTGGAGGACAAGAACTACTCCGCACTGTACTGGCATTGCTGGTACTCGAACTAAGACTATGACTTGGATAGTTATAATCAGGAGTATTTTCAGTTTGAGGTAATTTCCTGACGACAGCGTATTTCTTTTTCACAGGTTTCACAGGTTCAAGTTTGCCCAATGCCGAGGTTCGTGTGAGAGCTGGCACGTAGCCTGTACTGCTGGTGTTGGGACTACACAAAGAAAAGACTCTTATTCATTATCTGCTACATTTTCACTGTTCTTTCACTGTAAATCTTTCCAAGAAAACGGTCAAAAGACTGGGCTGAACGGTCAAAAGACTGGGCATTCAGAAGAACTATTAAGAGCAGATTTACGGCATGCTTCTTTCACTTTTTGGAGCAAACCAACGCAACGACACTTACGTCCAAGTGTTTTTAAAGCTCGGGTATCACTGCCGTGTGTTTGAAGTTCAAGGCGTTGTTCGAAGTTTCAGACAAAAACCACGGCAACTTATTGTAGACCACTGAAGTGTAGAACACTGGAGTGGACCCCATCCATTGAGATATCTTTTCCAGGTAGTTCAGACACAAACCATATATAGGAGTTCACTGTAGAACACTACCTACACTGGATCCTACATCTTTTGGTCAGGTAGCAGGGGCGTAGGAACCGGGGGAGGGGAGCACGTCCCCCTCATTTTTCAAAGTGACCTTTTTTGTGATGAAAAGTGACCTTTTTGTACAAACTAATGTTGCTGTTTTACTCTATTAACATCGACGGCGACCTTTTTGTGAGGAAATTTCGATGTTTTTAAAAAAAAAATTCATAAGTTACTTACAGTTCGTTAACATTTCTTGATTTTCCATTGCTCTTAATTTCTGGCGTGTTAGTTGAGACATACGTTGAATTTTCTTTAACTGAGGGCAAGTTACCATCTCGCGAGTTTTCAGACCTCGCGCGACGTCCACGCGAGGAATCTCGCAAACCATCCCCGTCTTTGCTCGGAGTTTTCTTTGATGGTGGTTTTATACTGCAAAGAAATATCCGCAAGAAACATTCATCATACGTGGTTTTACAATGTAGACAATGTCAGGAGGGCGGGGAAACTACAACACAGGTTCAATTCCTGCAGTTTTCTATCATAATTATACCAAGGGCTTGTTCATGTGAGCTGGGCTGGCCAGGAAATCGGGTTGGCTTACAAGTAGCGAGATCTCGCCTCCTATATTGTTTTGTTTTCGAGGTTTGATTCACATGGGAATCGAGCCAGCCCAGTCTGCCTGGGCTCTCGCTCTCACCTTCCCGGACTCATATAAACGCACATAGTGGGCCATTGTGTCACAACACATGCCTTATTCCATCTAGAAAGAATCTAAAAATTCAAAACAAGGACGATAAAATAGACCTTTCTTATTATGCATTGTCCCACAGGTCAATGCAAGTCGTTGGCGAGCCAATAAATTTCATAAAAACATCATTTGTATTGTCCCTTGGGACGTCGCGTGTTTTTCCGCGTTTGAGGTCATGATAAGAAAGGTCTATTAAGACTTCTGATAGCATTTTGCGAATAAAAAAAAAAAGATTCCCACCAAAAGCAAATATCGCGTCCTCGCCGGGCTAGCCCAGCTCATGTGAAACAAGCAACTTGGGCCGGCAAAGCAATCTAGCCCGGCTCATATTTACAGGCCCTAATAAAACAGCTCCAAAGATTTCCTATGGCTGTTTCTTGTGACACTGGATGACATTATTCCTGGTTCTACAGGTAGGGATATTATGAACAAAACTATTTTATTTCCAACTATGTACCTGCTGTTGCTTTCAGGGTTGTAAGTTGATAAGCTTCCTGCAAACGGTTGAAAACTGATAGGATCCATCGCTTTATACATATTCAGATCAATATCAATATTAAATCCTCCACACTCAGCAGCAGCCTTGACAGCGTTGGCGAAATCAGTGTCAGTTAAGAATGAACCGTCACTACTTATCCCACTTTTACGATCAGGACTGGAGCAAGGTGATTCATCTTCAGAACCACTCGTATTTGTCACCGAGTCTGCCCACTGCATGATAATATCACTGGTAATCCCAGCAAGGTCGAAAGGTAGTTTATTCTCGGACTTTCCTTTCGATTTTCCACTCCGTACAGAGTCTGCTCTCTCGAAGTCCGAGGCAGCAGAGCCTGAGCGGCGCGGATGGAATGAAGAGGCATGGGAACGACCATATGTTGTTTCACTACACATTGATGTAGCGGTTGGTGATGGAGGTGGTGACCGCGTGGCCACACTAGCGGGAGGAGGGTGAGAGGGTGGTGGGGGAAGCATATCTGCCCAATTTACACTTGCTATTGTTAACCGGGGTGGAGGTTTGAGTCCTTTCCTACGTCCTGCTATAGAACTACCTTGATTTGAACATTCACTCCCAGGACTACATGAAGACTGTCGGCTTGGTAGGTTCCCATACCTATCATGTTTATACGACATGTGACTATCACGTGGATCATTATAATTACCACGTGGTTCCTTACTCCTCTTCTTTTCATTACAGTCCATCGAGTTTTCAGCGATTGCAGTTTCATAATCAGGCGGGGCCTCGCCAGGGTAAGGACTGCGAGCTGCGGGTGTTCTCGTGCTTGCAGGTTCAGGCGTGCTTTCACATTTAGGCTTTGCATTATCATAATCACTGCGGTTATCAATGCTAAGACATGAAGGTCTTGGGGCAGGGGAGTAGGGATTGCGTGCTCTGTGGTTGTATCGTGATGGACTGTCAAAATCATTCTCTGAATATTTTCTTGCTTGTCGATCACCGTAATTTACTAGAAGAAAGAAATATTTATTTTCAACCAAAACACATTGTGCAAAACTATTATCGTAAATCCTCTATTGTTACAGGGGCATTATTTCTAGCACCATTGAGAGCGGGATTATTGGAGAGCCCTCTCCAGTAACGAAGGGAACGTTATTCCTGTAACGAGGGGAAAGTTATTCCTTTAGATTGATGTTTAAGACAGAACCGCTAACCGCAAACTTATACATTTGGTAAGGTAAGTTGTTAAGTTTTCGATAACAAGGTAAGTTGTTAAGTTTTCGACAGCTAAGTAGCTACATAAGTAGCTTTTCATGCACAAATTGCCCTAACTTCGAACAGCTATAACAGTTGACTTCAAAATACGATTTGAAGTTTGCCGTTAACTATCTAGCGGATCATCATCGGGTTGGTTATTGCGTTATACTGTATGTATGTGGACAATCGCAATAGGTAAAAGTCCCTCTTTTTCTTTAGAGGCTGCTAATTTACCAAGCTGAAGAATGTTGACTCTTTTAAATCCACGAACTGCTTAATGGGTTAAAGTAAAGGTGTGTTAAAAGGTATACAGTAGTTAGTTACCTTTCAGAGAAAAGATTAATCAATAACATAATTTAACCAAGTACTGTACAGTAAAACCAGTTCTATTTCCAACAAGAAGGGTTTTGCATTAAATCAGATCTAAGCAGTTGCACAAAATACAACTTTTGCTTCTCTGACAGGAATCGAATCTGCGGCTTGTAGCTGAGTTGGTTAGAGCACTGCACCGGAATGGCAGGGCCGCAGGTTCGATTCCTGTCAGGGACTTATAGTTGTATTTTTCGCAACTACTTCTGGTTAGATCTAATAAATTTATTTAAGATTTCCACTCGAAATTTCCATCTACAAAATCTCTTCAACAATTAGTTGTATCGAGTGAGATGCCCAACATCCTGATATTTCCAATAATTCTATTCCAGGAATATGTAGAGTAACATCAGTTATATTTCCAATAATTCTATTCCAGGAATATTGTTTCAAGTCTTACCACTATCATTTCCTCTCGCTTCCAGTGATCGATACATTCTTTCATATTTATTCGGTGTAATGGCGATGTTGGGGAAGTCCAAATTACTACATGTCGGTGTCCTTGAAGAATCACCTGGAAAATATCATTTTAACTATCAATTAATTATTTGAATGTAATAACTGTTTAAAGATCATTTTTGTAACATTAGAACATCTCTATAATAATAATGCTTGGTATGTTTGTGTTTAAGTCTGGTTGACACCATCAAAGTTTCTGTGATCACAGTAGGAATGTTGCATCGGTAAGTTTTGAAGAATTTGTAAGAAATGTTTGAGGAAATGTGTTAAACAGTGAATCAGTCCCCTTAAAAAAGTCTTACAAATCCTTCATTTACCAATGCAAAATTGCTACTGTGATCACAGAAACTTTGATAGTGTTAACCAGGCATTATGCTTGTATCGTAGTGAGGACTGGGCTCTACTATACAGAGATACAAGATATCACAGGGTGCGATAATTCGCGTACTTACGTACCGGAGGTACGCCAATATTGCGGCCTGGCACTTCTTTGTTTTCAACCAAGTTCCAAGTAGGTACGCGCAACTCGTGCTATCTGCGTACTTACTTTTTGCTGGTACCATGACATGACCTTTCTATACCCAAGGTATTCAAAACCGTCATCGAGTAGGTATATGTGTAAGCCTGACAGATCTAGACATGAAATATGTTTGGACTGATGGTTCTAAGGAATGTTGGAATCGACTGTAGTGTTTGGATATACAGTTGTGCTCCTTGTTATAACTTTTCAAGTTACTGAATGGTTTCCTTTCAGAAAACTGTACTTTATGTACTTCATTTTAAAGACTAAGTACACCTACTGTCCTTGAGTTTTACAAGTTTCTACCAGCTCAAGTACGCGGTAATGATCATTCAAGTACCAGTCAGGTACGACTAAAAATGTTGAATTAGTTCCCACCATCTCGGTTCACAAAGGCAAAACATGGTTGATTCAAACCATCCATGATGACAAACTAGCCTGTTGTTTCAAAACGTTCTCTCGCGAATGTAATTTGTTCGGGGATTGCATTCATTTAGCAGGTTGCCGTGAATTTTGTTGAAATATATTGAAGAGAAAACGTTTGAACTTACTGAATCTGTATACGCTGCTAGATCGTCCATCATAACTTTCAGCTCCACATTCGGAAAGACTTTCTCTTGCTGCACGACTTACAGGAGTTAATACATCACTTTCAGTGCTTGTCCCCTCACTAAACACCAAAGAAATGCATGAACATTAACGTCGCCACAGTATGTACAGTATAGCCACGATATATTGATGGCATTATGTTTGGATAAAGCCAGATGTTTAGATGAAAAGTTGAACTTCGATAAAAAGTTAGCAACTAACTATTAGTTCGTGAGAGTATAGTTTATGTAGCAGTCTATACAATAGGATGGATCGTGGTTTTCGCGACTCGTGTCTGAACTACTAAAAAAGATTATAAACACACACCATGGCTGGCAAGTCAATCATTACTCCTATGCACTGAGTTTGAATGATCATCTATAGCAAGTGACAAACATGCGCAGTTTGCTATACTATTTAAAACATGAGCAGCAGTGTTTTATCAGAAATAAAGATGGTCTGATAAAACACGCACTGCGAATGTTTTAATTCTAGTAAGTTCATTGGCGAAGTAACTTTCAAAAAATTCGTTGTGTATGTCGAGAAAATCAAAGTTAAAGTTTATGTAAACAAGGAAAATCTCTATCACATATAAAGATACGGCACGTTTATGATTTTTTTTTGCGTTTTCCTCATGAATTATTAATGACTTTTTGAAGCTATTTTAGACAACAGTCACAACAAAACAGAGCTTTTATCCTTTAAAAGACTTCTGAACCACTAACAGTTGAGCGTGTGTTGAAATGTTAATATTCTTTATAAAATCATCGTCCAACTTCATAGCTGCAATGCCGGCAAGTAATGTAGCCTCGACAAATATCAAGACAACTATAAGAAATATTCGATCCCTGCTCGTGCTGGCATCAGATGATCAGAGCTATTAAAAATAATTTGTCGATATAAATGTATAATTGAAACTCAAACTTTTCCGTATCCCGTAGGAAGAATCGCGATAACCGGCGTCTTCACCACGTAGCAAATTAATAATAGACTTTCTCTGTTCTGGTTTCAACTCAATTTCGAAGCCTAAATACTTGAAATATAAGAAAGAGTTTTTTTATGAGCCATATACGGCTATCGCTATTTCGATACGCGAGCAAAATTATTGTTGACATTTGAGTTACGTAATTACTTCCGTTAACGAGATTAACCAATGGGAAGCTTTTCCGAAGATTCTTCGGAGAAGAACAAATTTGTCATAGGCATTTGGGCAGGCGTTTATTTAACGACGCCCTCTTTTCTCCCGCCCGCACTAAACGCCTGTTACGCAGGCTACATGTGTACAAACTACTAAGATGTTGACATGTGACAGACAAGTACCTCAGGACTGTATTTGGTACTCCCGTCATTAGAGGCCCCAAACCAAACCAAACAAAACTAAAAACCAAAGCAAGCACTAAATACAGTAAACAAGCTTACCTTGTAGTTTTACGAACGGCCTCTGTGTTCTGTAACTCAATGGGTAGATTATCAACATCTTTCTTATTAGATGAACGTCTACATACACAACACAGTACGAGAATCAAGATCAATATGAGTATTACACCTCCCAGGACACCCAGGAACCAAGGCTGAATAATAAAATCTTTAATTTGTTCCATTGTTGATTTCTTTTCGCTCATGAATGGTGATGGTAATAAAATACTTTTCTCTGGGCTGCTGTAGGTACGCCCTAGTGTAGTGCTCACGCTCATCCGGATGTTGTAGCTACCTCCGGGAGTTAGATCACCAATCACGTGATAATATCGTTCAAGTGAAGCTGGAATTACGATCTCTTTCCTTTCCTCGTTTCTTTTCCGCCTTCGACCTTGCTTTTCCTCGTTCGCTGACGTAAACCAAATCTAGAATGCAAACACAATGTTTAACAAAGCTGTTGTAACAATTTCAACCGTGAAATCCTTGGTAGGCTAAAATATAAGCTCTATATTGCATGAAATGTTAATTAAGGCAAAAAAAACATTTCCAGCGAGTGTCCACCACTGTCCATATAATGAAAAGAATTCACATTATTCGCTTGACTAAATGCAGTTGAGCACCATCTGGTGCACGATATATCTGAATCATTAATAAAAATGATCCTCCAACCCTTGCCCATCTAATAGCGTATGATTCATACGTTCTGCCTGTACGGCATCATCGGTGAGTGTTACTTACATATTGATTGCAAATGTTCAAAATTGTTTGCTAGGAGGGATAGTATTTTGTTGATTACTTGCCATGACAAGGTCGTGTTGACTTTCATAAAGAATAGTTACCAGCCGAGGTTGTATGAAGGCCGAATATCCACGGGGTTTTTCAACCGTTGTGAAAATGCTTGAAATATGGACCCCACACCCAATAAAAGGAAACTTGAATTCTTATATTTTAATCTGGGTATACCAGTCAAGGGCCCAGGGCCGCAACCTCGTTCCCAGGCTCTTTCCTCTTAAGAGAAAACAGCCTGGGAACGAGGTTGCCAGGGCCATAGGAAGATCGACAGTTGGGGGGGGGGGGAGGCTCATATTCATATATTCATGTTTACAGACCGTAAAAACAATCGATTTCAAAAGAAGTGAGTAATGCAGAACACGAATATATGATGAGCCCCCCAATTATCGATCTTCCTACGGCCCTGGTTGAGAGATTGCATTCTGACGATACTTACAGTATACTTTTTCAAGGTATCTTTACCACTGTTTTTCTTCCACAGTCGTTTCCATGTAACCGTCATACTATCCGAATCATTTTGTGTAACCGCCATCTTTAAACTCACAGGTTTATTTGATGTCCGTTGATGCATGCTTTTACTCATGGGACCTTTCAAAGCTTCCGTAAACACCTGAACACGTACAATGTACTTGGTGGAGTTTTGTAAATCTGAAATCGTGTAGCGTGTTGATAAATCATTTTGTAGTGTTTCTCTCTGGAAGTCGGATCCTTTGACTTTCCAGTAAATATAGTAGCCAGCAATATCGACACTTTTATCCAACTTTTGCCAGTTTACACGAAGTTCACCAGCTCCACCTGGGCTTAACTTGATGTTCAATTTAGGCAGTTTCTTAACCGGGAGCGTCGGGGGCGTCAGAACTCCACCTACATAAGTACAGGTATAAAATATCAGCAAAAAAATTAATTATTTTCCACTATATTTCGTCCAAAAAACTCCAAATGCTGCTACTGTCCAAAACTTGGGCAACATTACGACATTCTTGAGGCATTTTAAGCCCAGTAGGTGGTTATTTCTCACCCTGCATATAGACACAGGCTTTTAGCGATAATTGGCATGACATTCAAAAGCTAGATTTACAAAGAGCTGATTTCAGGTTGTCAGGTAGAAATAACTGTCTTTAAATAATATATGTGGCAGGAAAGTAGCAAAAAAGACGAAAACGTAGGATAACCGTAGATCGTGATACAACGTAACTACTAAGATTAATTCATGGCGGAGGTTCAGATTTCACTTTCACTACCGCTACCATTAACCAATCAGATGTGTTTGATATATCCGATTAACTAATCAGATGCGTTTGATGTATCCGATTAACCAATCAGATGCGTATTAAGCCTGTGAGAGTCAAATCTGAATCAAATCTGAACCTCACTATTGTCGTAGGATGAACGGTAGCACATTTTTCATTGTCTTTCCTCATGTGAAATTTTACTGTTTGTCAAGAACATTTGACAGGTTTTTTAATCTCATCAGCCAAGTGGCTGAGGTATGGTTGAAACCTTTTAATACTCGTTTCACGTGAGAATAGACAATGCGTTTATTTGTTCATCGTGAGATGCCACCGACGGTCTCTTACTTGTGGGTGCAGCTAATTTGGTCCTGACGACATCTGAGAGTAAACTAGGAACACCACGACCGATTTTATTTATGCCACGAACAAAGAACATATATCTTGTGTTCGCTTTCAACCCTTGTACAACGTACTGATCAGCATTGGGGGCAACATCAAAAGCGGCATATTTTTCATTACTCCTCAAATCAACATCGATATATCCCACCGCATAAACTGCCACAGGGTCGTCACTATGATCCCAACTGAGACGAACGGACTTGTCATTACATTCAACGACTCTCACATTCTTAGGCATGCTTGGAACACCAGCAATGATTGGCTGAGACAAATGTAACTTTCCTAGAAAATATACCAAATAATTACAGAATTACCTTTCACACGAAATGTTTTCGATTGCAACGTCGAAGTATTATTACTCATTCGAGTATTGCTAACTCGAGTATTGCTAACTCGAGCATTGCTAACTCGAGCATTGCTCACTCGAGCATCGCTCACTCAACGAGCAATGCTAACTCGAGTATTGCTAACTCGAGTATTGCTAACTCGAGCATTGCTCACTCGAGCATCGCTCACTCAACGAGCAATGCTAACTCGAGTATTGCTAACTCGAGCATTGCCAACTCGAGCATTGCCAACTCGAGCATCGCTCACTCAACGAGCAATGCTAATTCGAGGATTGCTAACTCGAGGATTGCTAACTCGAGGATTGCTAACTCGAGGATTGCTAACTCGAGCATTGCTCACTCGAGCATCGCTCACTCGAGCATCGCTCACTCGTTTGTATAAACAGCCGATAATGAACTTACTTGAAACTTGCAGTACAATTCTCTTGGTAATGGTTTTAATTTTATTACTGGCCATACACTGAAATGTTCCTCCATTACTCTTCTGTACTTTATTGATAACCAGACTATAACGATGTTTGTTTCCTATGTTTTCATCTTTAGAAATCTCACCATTGAGACCACCTTCTTGACCAATCTTGGACCATTTTACTGTTGGTTTAGGATTTCCTTCTACATCACAGATGATAGTAGCATTACTGTTTATATCAGCAGAAATCTTCACTTGTGGTGTGACAATGGTCGGAGCATATTCTGTCTTTCTGTATACACCAACATTCACATTGTGTGTCTTAGTCCCTATGTTATTAGTAGCTTCACAGGTATAGTTGCCAGCGTCAGATAGTTTCAACGGTTTGAAAATAAGATACAATGTCCTGTCAACTTTCTTAATTTGAATGTTTCCATACCAATGATTGATTCTATAAGGGTCACGACTGTCGCTCTTACGCCAGTATATTGAAGGATTGGGTTGGCCATTTGCTACACATTTTAGTTTCACAGTTGACTCTTCCATTTTATTCACATTAGGTGATATACTTGTAAACTCAGGGACGTCTGGAAAAAATACGAGATGATATTTATACACTGACTGTATTTTCACGCTTTAAGGTAAAGCAGTAATACCAGCAGGAATATATGAATATCTAATGAAGTGAGAAAATAGATTCTAAAAATTAATCCAAACAATTGAGGGATACTGGTACCACAATGGGCACAGCGTCACATGGTACAAATGCTGTTTTCTGATTGGTCAATTTAAATTTGAGGTATAATACTTGATGTAATCGTTATGTAATATGTATGTACCATTAACATTATGTCCTTACATTGCAGCATGAGATGAACGCTGGCGGAGACATTTCCTTCAGTATTAAAAGCTATGCAGTTGTATTTTCCTATATCTCCTGGTTTTAACTTGGTTAATGTCAACGTTCCATCAACACTGGGTAATATTGTGTTATTTCCTTCTTTCTTCCAGATTATCTTAGGAGTTGGTACACCGTCAGCTTTGCAAGTTAATGTAGTTTCACTGTATATACTGATATCAACAATCTTGTCTTTTGGGGAAGAGGTTATCGTAGGAGGAACTAGAAATACAACAGGAATAGTGAAATGATAGAATAAAAAATTTAGGATGGTTTCACTTTCTCTTCCACAGTTCAACTGCGAATATATGTCACAGATATCTAAATTTTAATCACTTCAATAATAGCATATTCCGACATTTTTTCGACAACATAACTCTATTTCAAATTTTATAACTACTATCATTTGTTTAACTTCTACAATCATTGACAAAACATGTTCGGGCAATTTGAAAAACATTGTCAAAAATTCAATGATTCCAAATTAAGATTCATAAATAACCAAATATACCCCTTTCCCCCTCGTCCAAAAGACTCCAAATGCTGCTACTGTCCAAAACTTGGACAACATTACGACATTCTTGAGGCATTTTAAGCCCAACAGGCGGTTATTTCTCACCCAGCATATAGACACAGGCTTTTAGCGATAATTGGCATGACATTCAAAAGCTAGATTTACAAAGAGCTGATTTCTGGTTGTCAGGTAGAAATAACTGTCTTTAAATCATTTATGTGGCAGGAAAGTAGCAAAAAAGATGAAAACGTAGGATAACCGTAGATCTTGATACAACTACTGATTAATTCATGGCGGAGGTTCAGATTTCACTTTCACTACCGCTACCATTAAAAGACCATTAACCAATCAGATGCATTTGAAATATCCGATTAACCAATCAGATGCGTTTGATGTATCCGATTAACCAATCAGATGCGTACTAAGCCTGTGAGATTCAAATCTGAATCTCTCTATTGTTGTCTTTTCTCATGTGAAACTTTACTGTTTGTCAAAAACATTTGACAGGTTTTTAATCTCATCAGCCAATCAGGTTCCTAGAATTAGCCTCGCACTGATTGGCTGAAGTATGGTTGAAACCTTTTAATACTCGTTTCACGTGAGAATAGACAATGCGTTTATTTGTTCATTGTCAGATGCCACCGACGGTCTCTTACTTGTGGGTGCAGCTAATTTGGTCCTGACGACATCTGAGAGTAAACTAGGCACACCACGACCTATTTTATTTATGCCACGAACAAAGAACATATATCTTGTGTTCGCTTTCAATCCTTGTACAACGTACTGATCAGCATTGGGGGCAACATCAAAAGCGGCATATTTTTCATTACTCCTCAAATCAACATCGATATATCCCACCGCATAAACTACCACAGGGTCGTCACTATGACCCCAACTGAGACGAACGGACTTGTCGTTATATTCAACGATTCTCACATTCTTAGGCATGCTTGGAACACCAGCAATGATTGGCTGAGACAAATGTAACTTTCCTAGAAAATATACCAAATAATTACAGAATTAATAGACACAGGCTTAATAGGCACATGCTTACAAAATTAAATATCACAGGAAATGCTCTCGCTCGAAATGTACAATTATTGCTCATTCTAGTATTGCTCATTCTAGTATTGCTCATTCTAGTATTGCTCATTCTAGTATTGCTCATTCTAGTATTGCTCATTCGAGTATTGCTCATTCTAGTATTGCTCATTCGAGTATTGCTCATTCGAGTATTGCTCATTCTAGTATTGCTCATTCGAGTATTGCTCATTCGAGTATTGCTCATTCTAGTATTGCTCATTCTAGTATTGCTCATTCGAGTATTGCTCATTCGAGTATTGCTCATTCTAGTATTGCTCATTCTAGTATTGTTCATTCTAGTATTGCTCATTCTAGTATTGCTCATTCTAGTATTGCTCATTCTAGTATTGCTCATTCTAGTATTGCTCATTCGAGTATTGCTCATTCGAGTATTGCTCATTCGAGTATTGCTCATTCGAGTATTGCTCATTCTAGTATTGCTCATTCGAGTATTGCTCATTCGAGTATTGCTCATTCTAGTATTGCTCATTCTAGTATTGCTCATTCGAGTATTGCTCATTCTAGTATTGCTCATTCTAGTATTGCTCATTCGAGTATTCCTCATTCTAGTATTGCTCATTCGAGTATTGCTCATTCTAGTATTGCTCATTCGAGTATTGCTCATTCGAGTATTGCTCACTCTAATATTGCTCATTCTAGTATTGCTCATTCGAGTATTGCTCATTCGAGTATTGCTAACTCGAGTATTGCTCACTCGAGTATTGCTCATTCGTTCGCCCATTCGCGTATTGCTCATTCGTTTGTATAAACAGCCGATAATGAACTTACTTGAAACTTGCAGTACAATTCTCTTGGTAATGGTTTTAATTTTATTACTGGCCATACACTGAAATGTTCCTCCATTACTCTTCTGTACTTTATTGATAACCAGACTATAACGATGTTTGTTTCCTATGTTTTCGTCTTTAGAAATCTCACCATTGAGACCACCTTCTTGACCAATCTTGGACCATTTTACTGTTGGTTTAGGATTTCCTTCTACATCACAGATGATAGTAGCATTACTGTTTATATCAGCAGAAATCTTCACTTGTGGTGTGACAATGCTCGGAGCATATTCTGTCTTTCTGTATACACCAACATTCACATTGTGTGTCTTAGTCCCTATCTTATTAGTAGCTTCACAGGTATAGTTGCCAGCGTCAGATAGTTTCAACGGTTTGAAAATAAGATGCAATGTCCTGTCAACTCTCTTAATTTGAATGTTTCCATACCAATGATTGATTGTATAAGGGTCACGACTGTCGCTCTTACGCCAGTATATTGAAGGATCGGGTTGGCCATTTGCTACACATTTTAGTTTCACAGTTGACTCTTCCATTTTATTCACATTAGGTGATATACTTGTAAACTCAGGGACGTCTGGAAAAAATACGAGATGATATTTATACACTGACTGTATTTTCACGCTTTAAGATAAAGGAGTAATACCAGCAGGAATATATGAATATCTAATGAAGTGAGAAAATAGATTCTAAAAATTAATCCAAACAATTGAGGGATACTGGTACCACAATGGGCACAGCGTCACATGGTACAAATGCTGTTTTCTGATTGGTCAATTTAAATTTGAGGTATAATACTTGATGTAATCGTTATGTAATATGTATGTACCATTAACATTATGTCCTTACATTGCAGCATGAGATGAACGCTCGCGGAGACATTTCCTTCAGTATTAAAAGCTATGCAGTTGTATTTTCCTATATCTCCTGGTTTTAACTTGGTTAATGTCAACGTTCCATCAACACTGGGTAATATTGTGTTATTTCCTTCTTTCTTCCAGATTATCTTAGGAGTTGGTACACCGTCAGCTTTGCAAGTTAATGTAGTTTCACTGTATATACTGATATCAACAATCTTGTCTTTTGGGGAAGAGGTTATCGTAGGAGGAACTAGAAATACAACAGGAATAGTGAAATGATAGAATAAAAAATTTAGGATGGTTTCACTTTCTCTTCCACAGTTCAACTGCGAATATATGTCACAGATATCTAAATTTTAATCACTTCAATAATAGCATATTCCGACATTTTTTCGACATTTCAAATTTTATAACTACTGTCATTTGTTTAGCTTCTACAATCATTGACAAAACATGTTCGGGCAATTTGAAAAATAGGTACGCTGAGCGTACATGCGCCAGCTATCAGTATAGTTCAGCAGATCAGGCGTGAGTATAGGCTCAAGATAGGCTATGCTGATCCTAACCAGTAAGCTCTCTATATATCTAGAGCAAGAGAAAATGTGAAAAGTGAAGTCAAGATGGCTGCCATTGACATCCAAATGATCCAACAGCTCTGAAGTTCGTAAACAGTTTTTATACCATTTTTCACTAAATCTAGTTTTATTCCAACGAACCGTATTATTAATCAAGTTTTCTGTTTCAGTTCATAAAATCATAACAATATTTTTTACATCATATAAATGATAGTATTACATCGAAGTCAAAATATGGAATTTCGGCACACGAGCTGTTGGACGTCAGTTCCAGTCTCTTTCAATTGTTTTTGTCGGCGCGGTTATATGTTACAACGCCAAGCTAGCTGGTTTTAGCTGGCTTCACTTTTTGGATTCCAGTTTTCGCTCGAAATACCTAAATAGTCATGTGACGACCAGGCATAAAGTTTTCAGAAATAGTGATATTTTTGCATGATCACGGTGTGACATACAGAGGTCTCACTTCTGCTGGAAAACCGTAAGGTAGTTTTCACCAAAATAACTGCCGGTCATGTTATTTACTAAATGTGTTTTTTACTAAATCTTGTTTGTGAATTTGTGGGATCGGACCGAACCTCCCGTTCCACACAATTATGGGTGCTGTGCAATATCTGTAAATCATGCATTAGTTGCATTTTAAAAACCAAGTAATTAAAAGCTTAGATATGGAATAAAAAATCACAAGTCAGCATTTAGAAATTCCACATGTCCACCCCTGGGAAGCAAGTGTTTTTGAAAGGCCTCACGGAGCTTCGTTATAATAACAATTTGTTGTAACACTGTAAAATCACAATGGATGGAGCTGCCTCTGCAAAATATAAACAAGCCGGAAACTGTCTATAGCTCACTATTCATTCTTCAGTTGCTTCTATTATTTTGTTCGAATTTTGATTTTAAGATGTCTTCAAAATAAAATGCCGAACGCATTAAAAACAATCGGATAATCAGCTGAAATGCCTCATTATCTATCGTTTCTAATGCGTTCGGCACATGAGAAGCACGACGTGTGAAACAGGCCTTTAAATATTACAAATTGATATAGTTTAAATATTACAAATTGATGTAGTTTAAATATTACAAATTGATGTAGTTTAAATATTACAAATTGATGTAGTGCAGGATTGTACACGCTCGCATTCCAATCGGAGTTTAAAAGACGAGATAGCGTTTATAAAATTAATTAATTTGAAATACTTAAATATACATATATTGGATTCACATTTAATATTGTAATAAAAATTGAAAAGTAAAGTGAAATTTGAGAGCAACTTGTCATGCAAAAGCGATTGCAATTTACATACATCAGTGTACTGACTATTGTCTATCAACGTAAACACCTCGGTATTAAAATACAATTCAAACCAGGTCTGTGTTCACAAAATCTACGTACATAAGATTAGAATATCCAAGAACATAAACTTACCGTAAATGTAGACGAAAACCAAAAGCAAACGAAATCAGCAAAACCAAAAATTCTTTGCCTTTTTGCAATATACTGTATGAACGCACAGACGCTTAGCTTCATAGCATGTAATGTGATCCATTCTTGTCATCATTCGTAATTAGACTTCAAACCATCGAGCCACGACAATGCAACGAACTAATATCGACCACGCACCGACAGTGACGTTTTGATCAATCCCTCCTACCGTCCGTCCATCCGTCCATCCGTCCGTCCGCCTCAAACAAAATTTCGAGTGCAATACGCTCCGCGGGCGCAAAAACATTGTCAAAAATTCAATGATTCCAAATTAAGATTCATAAATAACCAAATATACCCCTTTCCCCCCAAGCAATGTTGTTGTATGACATCATGTTTACATTGAGAACGTATTGCACTGTCTAGTGACCTGAACACAACATTATGAAGGGGGCGCGAGGGGTAAAGAGGGTTGGTGATGCCCTACTGCCCGAAAGGTTTTGTCAACGATTTTATGTCCAATTCTACATAATTTTTATTTTCATTCCCTTCTGCCCCGTACAATTGTTTATTAATGCATTTGCCTTTCATTTCTGCGCCTGGGGTTTGAAAGACGTAGTTTTCTATCAAACACTGCAGTTTTCCCCGGGTTTCCTCCCGTAGTAACGCTCAACAGCTGGACTGGTGAACAAATAAACTGTAGGGGAACCAGTTGACATCTGATGGGGCTATCCACAATGAATAGCGTTAGTTTAGTTCAGGTTTCCGGCTGTAAGAACCAGTATAAATGAGAAAAAATTAGAGCTGATAGGGATGTTTCATAACCACGTAAAGTTTTTTTCTCTTCAGGTTGTGTAGTTCTGCCACAGACCAGAGACCACACAGAAGTGCGACTTCTTGTCGGCGCCTATGATTTTGGCGTAACAGTTGTAATGCTACCGCCATGTTTTATAGCAAGTACTCTTACTAGAGGCATTCACCTCCCTGGAAATATTGAAAATGGCGGGCGTTCAGGGGGGGGAGTGAACCAGGGCGTAATAAAACACAGCGTTCAGGGGGAGGGTGAACCAGGGCGTAATAAAACACAGCGTTCAGGGGGAGGGTAAACGCCTCTCATAAGCGTGCTGGCTACGTGCATTTTGATGACGAATCATTGCGTGACGGCGATTACGCTTCTGTATGGTCTCTATTCTGTGGTTCTGATTCCACTGACCTGTACTTGTAATAACAGCTGGATTACTGAGTTTCCTGCCAGCGACATTCGTGGCCTCACATTGATAACTTCCCTCGTCTTCTTTCTTAAAATTTTTAATAACCAGTCTTGAACGTTGTTCCAGCAATATTCGAGTGCCATCTACGACGACATTTCTATCATCTTTCAACCATCGTAGTTTAGGTTTAGGTTTCCCTCGCGGCGAAATGCAAGTTAATGTAAGTTCACCACCTCGAGAAACAGTTTGACTCATTGGGTGCTCGCGAAATTCTTTACGGATATCTTTGAAATAAGAAATGGAAACACGTTACTGGATGATGTAAAATGAACATGGATATGACGTAACAGTAAAAAAGAATGACCCAAGCACCAACGTACGTTGTGGCCCGATGTAACGCGTCATGTTTCCAGTCATAATCTTGAGGACTGTAGTTACATTACTTCATGCACGATGCAAAACAAACGCACTCCGAAATGCTTTCATGGGAAAACAGGAGAAGTCATAGACTTTCTACATGTCGACTCGCATATGTAGATATTTATGTATTTTGCTGAGTAAAAACGGTTTAGTAATACACGTTTCACCAAAAACACATTACACATTGCAAACTAAGCAACCAAGAACGCGAAATACTATTCCAACAAACAGTAAATAACTAGCATTCTCCTGCAAGAGTGCAAAATCATATGCTTGCAGTAAGTAACTATCGTATCAGAATATCAGATGCGAAAATCGTCGTGAAAGTTAGCTCACTCATTTGCTCATTCCTTCGTTCAAACACTAAAGCCGGTTTCCACTTCAACCGTATCGTAGCGAAGCGTATTTCTTTGTTTTCTGACCACTAGAGTGGAACTAATGACTTGGACACAAAAGAAAATGCTACGATACGTTACGATTGAAGTGGAAAACCAGCTTAAATCATTTTCAGTAGTACGTACAGTTACATTCTGCAGTGTACTTAGGCCAACCTCAAGCATACGATTCCCAACAATTTGTGTTGTATAACATTGCCGTTTGAAAATAACCATTAATGCAACCTTAATTCATAGGGAATTATCGGAGAGACAGTTCTATATGTGTCTAAGTGTATCTGTCATAAGCACACAATCACGTACATATAGGTTCTATATCTGTAAACATCTTGCATGTGTGCATGTTTCTCACCAACTTTATTGTATTTGCGTACTTTATGATTTAAACAATATTTTATTAATAAAAAGGACAATTTTTCTAAAAGCCTCAGGCTTATCTAGAGAAATCTTGTCCTACAATATTACAAAGTTAACATAAATTGACATCACATTCGGACTAAAATACTTAGAACAGACATATAGGTAGGATAAACAGACGAATGGCAGAAACATGCACATCAAAACAATGCAGAACGAGATTAACATAACACAACAAAGATCACACATAATATTATGTATATACATGCACTTATATGGGTGCGTTCCTTTAGTGCAATCCGAATTTGGATCTTCAAATGCGATTATCGATTTTCAGTTTCATTTGACAAAATCTTAAAATAGATTCGAATCTAATGAATCCACCTCAATATATGGATTTTTCGGATTCAATCTGAATCTTGATTAGGATTCAACGTTTCTTTCGAGCTTCTGGCCTTCTAGCATGTACCTTGACCACTGACCTTGACCCGACCGAAAGGTATAGTGGGACAGAAAACTTATTGTAAAAATGGCGGGAAAACAGCAGGCGAATTCCGATTCTCATAATTCGTTCCATTTGTTTGACGAATCCAAAGAATCCGAATCCTAAAAATCCAAATCTAGATTTACAAAAGGAACGCTCCTTATAAGTCTTAACAAAAACGTTTAGAATTAGTAATAAAGTCCTGCACAAGTGAAAATAGCTTAAAGTTAATTGATAAAGTTACATCAGGATGTTCATATAAAAACCATTGATAGCGCATTGAAGTTGACGAGTTCAACCATAAAGTACCGAGCAGTTGTTCAGCGGCAGCAAAAAGAACACGACGTTCAGCAGCAAATCGATTACATTCAAAGAAGTGGAGCTCTGTTTCATTTGCTAAACCACAACTACACATTGGTGATGCCACGCAGTTCATCAAGAACAAATGATAATTTAAGGTACTATCACGTAAACGAAATCGAGTATGCAATAAAGAAGCCATGCGATTTCCAGTGGTAAATAAAGTATTAATTTTTGGCATTTTATGCCACTTCATATAGCTGTTTCGAAAACAAGCTAATGAGTGAGAGCTACGAACGTCAAGTGGCAAAGTGTTCCAAAGTTTGACTGAGGAAACTGAAAAAGATTTTTTAAAACGTTCAGTCCTAGCATGTGGGATATGATAATCTTCTCCGGTACGGAGATTGTAAGCTGTTATAGACCTAACTTGGACGGGACAGAGTTCCTGCAAATAGGATGGTGCAAGATTATTAACTATCTTATAAATCATATTTAACTTATGATAGGTGCGTCTTTCTTTCAATTTGACCCATATGCTACTTCATTAAGCAACCTTTCACGAGATGTTCCCTTTATAGCACCCGTAACCAATCTAGCTGCTTCATACTGGAGTTGTTCAAGAAGATCATTATCAGTTTCGTTACAACCATCCCAAACAATATCTGCATATTCCAAGCATGAATGAACCAGAGATTTATACAAAGTATCAAGTGTTTTCCTGGTCAATGTTAACTTCATAGGTTTAAGCATATTTAAACGTTTTGAGGCTTTTTGATGGATTTTAAAATGTGAGAACGCCATGAGAGATTAAACGTAAGTGTAACGCCTAAATGCTCATGCTGAAAAACCTCTTTGATTAGCCGTTTTCACATTAGAAGACGGACAAGTCGTCTAGGCGAACAAATCGTCTCAAAATCGTCTTTTAGTCGTACAAATCATCAGATGTGAAAACGTGTCGGACAAAATGTTAGACGAACAAGTCGTCTGAATTTGTTCGACTACTTGTCCGTCTGTGAAGACGATTTTTGAGAGACGATTTGTTCGTCTAGACGACTTGTCCGTCTCTAATGTGAATAGGCCGGCTAATAACACATTTGATAAATAGAGAGGATGAAATGGTTTGTCCTTTTCAACTGAAAAGATCATACTTTCTGTTTTTTCGGCATTCATTGTGACAAGCTACCGGTCAGCCCACGTTGAGATCGAGCTAAGGTCACAATTTAGTTTCCTAGCCGAATCGACAGGTGACTCTACCTCGTCAAGCAATAAAGAGTCATCGGCAAATAGAAAACATTCTGTTGAAATATTATTAACAATATCATAAGAAACAACAGTGGGCCGAATAGAGACCTCTTATATATAATATGTTAGGTTTAATGTTTTCATGATTGAGGGACATTAGTTAGAACACTACAACATTTAAAACCCCCATAATAATAATTAATAGAGATATGTCGGATAGTGCTTTGCCGGATAACGGATGGTACCTGAAAATAACCGGATACTGATGGTGGTACTTGGACAATACGTCACTTTTGTCATAAGAAATTGTCTGTTTAGTGTATGGCACAAGGATCGTGAGACAATACACAGCAGAGAGCAGTTTAAATCACAAAAAACTGTAAGTCTGTAATTTCGTTTTCATTTTCGTCTGTAATTTGGTACCGGATGTCTATATTTTACCACATCCAGTATATATTCTACAGTATACTTACGTCCTATGCTGATATTAACAGTTCTACTCTTGGTAACTCGTCTATCATCATCTGTCACAGTACAGTAATATTCCCCAGTGTCCGAGATACCTTTCTTTCTCTTGTGCACCACACGTTTTATATATAAATGTCCATTACTAAGAACTCTCCTTCGCTCATTACTCTGAACTTGAACACCCTTATGATACCATTTATATTTTAGTGGAGCTGTTCCTGTAGCTTCACAGATCAATTCTGCAATACCACTTTTAACTGCGTACGTATTTTGTGGTTGATGGGTGATGGTTGGCGCTGAAATGAAATTGATCGTTAACCCAGGGACAATAAGGTGTGATCACCCTTCCTTAAAAACTTCTAAAGCTAACTATACTAAGCAACAAACCATGAATGACTGATAGCCATTTATATATGTAATAACAAATTTCCAATACGGTGATAACAAATCAGGGGCGGACCATTTGATCTCTGATGGCGGGGGTGGGGATAGATTTTCGTTGAGCCCGATATTATTTTAACCTCTAATGATGCTCGATCTCTTTTCGTCGTTGAAGGCTTTTGCAAGATTATTCGCGAGTAAATATAAAATATGTATTGCTCGATATTTTTTCTGTCCGCCCCTTAATTCAGATAATTAGTCTTTCAATCCCCCGCCCCAGCTACTGTTGTACAAAATCCAGCCCAGTATGGCAGTATCACATTAATCCCG
Source organism: Paramuricea clavata (assembly GCA_902702795.2). Classification (NCBI taxonomy): domain Eukaryota; kingdom Metazoa; phylum Cnidaria; class Anthozoa; order Malacalcyonacea; family Plexauridae; genus Paramuricea; species Paramuricea clavata. The sequence goes on along the minus strand of CACRXK020001019.1, from coordinate 13,269 downwards.
ATGATACTTAAAATGTTGAAATTAGGTTGAAATATCTTCAAAAAACAATCCTCGTTGTTGCGTACTTAGTGTTTCCTGTGATTAGCAAAACTGCAGATTGATAGGAATGCAACTGCACAAAAAATACAAGAAGAACTTCAAGGAGCGAGGGCACTCAGTCGGGAAGTCGTAAACATGTAACTACACGACGAAGGGCCTTCGCTTGAAACGCTGAAATTCTCCTTGTATTTTTCAGGTAGTTGTATCTATATCAACCAAAGTGTTATGATTGGCACTGACTGGCACAGAACGTTCAAGATCTCCCGTGTTCGCTATTAACTCTAGTCTCTCTGGCGTTTGTTTCGACTCTCAGTAATCTTTATCAGAATTAACATAGTCTATCAACTCATACCTTGAGCTCCAGCAAGCCAGTTCCCTTGCAATAATATCAACAAGACGGCAAACACCCAAGATATCTCAACCATTCTGATCTACAGTAACAACGCAATGATAAATACAAACATCAATAAATGATTGCAATGTTTTCCAAGACGTTGATAAAATAACATTCGATGAAAATCATCTAAAATTTCTGTAAAGATAAATTTTCCAGAGCAGGAAGGGTGTCTTTTTTGCAGCATTAAAAATAGCTTGCGAGGGGAAGTTTAAAAGATTAAAACGCATTTAGAGTTCATGGGCGAAAAATTTGTTATGTGCTTTATTAAGTTTCAGCAGCTATTTAAAGTAGTTAAAATTGAGAAAATTTTCTGATATTTGGACCATTAATACAACACATAACAAATTTGTCGCCCATGAACTCAAAATGCGTTTTCAAAATGCATTCAAAATGAACTCAAAATGCGTCCTCTCCCGTTACGGTCGTCAGGATAGTGTTACTGTCATGTTGAGCTGCCTTGGCTGGAAAACATTGCAATCTCGAAGGACAATCGCTCGCTTGACAATGCTTTATAAGCTCAGAAATAACTTCGCTAGTATAGATTCTTGTGTGCTACAACCGATCACCTATACTATAGTTCTACTCGTTCATCTGCCTACGCATATAGAATACCTACCGTTAAGTGCGATTATTTTAAGTATTCTTTCATACCAAGAACCTTGCAGGAGTGGAATAAACTGCCCAGCCAAGTAGCTTTAAGTGAAACACTTAAAATCCTTTAAAGGGGCTATTTCAAAAATGGTTAGTGTCTAAAATGGTGTGTGTCTGAATTTTGTTTATAATGTATTAGTTTGTATTTATAATTTAGTTATAGTCTATAATGTTCAGTATTGAATGTAGACTTTTAGGGTAAATAAATAAATTTCCCTGCGCAAGCTATTTTTAATCATAATGCTGCTATGAAAAAGACACCCTCCCGGCTCTGGGAAATTTCTATGTACGAAATTGTTTTGTTTATTCTACATTATAAGTACCCAAACAATCTATATTTATCAACAATTTCATGACATGAACGGATTTGTGAAATTAAGAGCCGTTTCAAAATTGTCTACTTTTTTCTGATACACTCTGTAGTTGCATTTTTCCCCACTGTTCCTGGTTGAGTATCAACTATTTATAATTTATATAGTTTTTATTCCAAATTTCCACTCACGGAAAACATTTACGATTGTGTTTTGTCGAGAGAAATAGAGTGACGTGAAAACGAGGCTGATGACTTTCTGGTAAATAGGAGTGTAGAGGAGAGAGCCTGGGAAGGGGGGGGGGGCTAGAAAGCGCAAAACGGATGTATCGTGTGTATATAGAAAATCGGGGGTTTTTTTATCCTACCGTTGCTATGTTCTGAACAGGACGAACTTTATACAGTCACATGATGTTTTTTGAACTAACGACTTTGAACCTGCAAACGAACATGCTCTGGGAACGAGATTGTCGCCGAAGTTGCACAGACTCTATTAAAGTCTATGACGCGGGTAGGCAAGGCGCCCTTACTTGCGCGCACGTATGAAATTAATTTTAAAACCTTCGGAAAACATGTGTGGAATTTTTATCGCTGCTTAGTTCACGTCTTAGCGATTATTTTTATAGAAGATTAGTTTTGTAGTTTTAAAGTTACCATGGATAATAAATCATAATGAACATGTTTTCCAACATGAGCACCATGGTCATAAAAAAAGCGAGATTTCCGCCAGAAATCTCGTACTCAGCTCAGAAAGCAGGAAATAAACTAGAAATCACTAGAAATCAAATGATTTTATAAAAAAAACAAAAGTTCTTGCAAAAGGCTTAAATAGTTGTGCTTGTTTCATTTTTTACCGTAATTTCAAATGATATTTCATAATAATAACAACATTTTGATTTCAAATAACTCCAAGTTTGAGTAAACATTTTTTAGGAATCTTGAAATCAGCGTTGAGATGAGCAGAAATCAGCTCGGAAATCAAGTATCTCGAAATCTCGTATGCTTTGAGAAACCAAGGCGTAGAAATACAATTAGCAAGTCTAAAATACATGCAATCAAAGGGATAAGGCACTGACCACGTTGTAAGTTACGGCCGGTTAGCGGATCTTATAGAGTACTTACGTCACGTAATTTTCAAACAATGAATTATTGACCACTGTGCATTCCAGAAGTCCTATGTGTTAAAAATTGCGTGACATTAGCGGAGATTTTAGGACATTGCCGCAGCTTTTTTATTTTCAATGACCATTTTGAGCGGGTAAATATTATTACAGCGGCAGTGATGTTTTTTGCCAGTGAGCATACTGTATCTTAAGAGGTATAAATTGAAGTAAGCCGTGTAATCTAATCCCTTTGCCAGCCAATGAGATATCGTGATTTACATGTGCTGGAATTTTATTTTAATATTGGCCGCGCCACTTGATTAAACCGCGCAAATTCATTAAATATTATCAAATATAAGATGCAACCTGGACGCTCAGCTGTAAAAGTAATTAAATTAAAAGAAAATGTTATATAGTTGTGTTTGACCGGGAGGATTTTGTACTTGACCGGCGTAGTCATCATGACCATCAAGTTTCTGAGATTATTTTCAGCGCTGGCATACATGATGAATCAATAATAAGACCACACATCCCGTCTATCGATCTTTCAACTTGCTCTATTTACGTAAACAATAAATTCATTACATAAATATTTTCTTGTCCTCTTATAATGTCTAATGAATCTTCGTCATACTATAATCTTCTTATAGGTGGAGATTTTATTCCGCATATCACGTATTTTCCGCAAACATGTTCGACACATCAACAGTGCAAATATCTCAAGGAAATTTAAATCAAAATTTTGGAGTTGCTTCAACTTCTTGGTATTTACAGTGAAAACAGTTTCGCAAACATTTTCTTACACGCGAATTCTTAGTCTTTTTTATACATTATCTTTTTAAATATAGGTGGATGCATAATGCAAATAAAAATACTACGTCTATTCGAAAGTTCGCAATGCTAGAGGTTGATATTCCGCAAGTATTTAGACAAATATGAGTTTGTTCAGCACACGAAATTTCAAATAGTTGGGCAAATAATTTTTGAGGAATATGTATTCAAACAAACACTACTGATTTTAGCCTCTTCCAATACCAATACCAGACCCCTGGCCGTGCGCGATCCCTACTATTATGCAGTATGCACGCAACTACAGACATTTGCAGTCGTCGGCCTTAGGTAGGCATGTCTTTATCTCTAGGGTCTCTAGGTATCTAACTCCCGTAATACGCACAATAAAGGGTGTCCATATTAGTAGTAATAATAGATCAGTAATAATGTAACTTTATCTCACGACTAGGGAAACGTATGAACCATAACAGTATACTCGTCTGTAGATATTAAAGAGGTGCCCGTGCACTATATAAAGAGGTTTCAAGTATAGTTTGGGGGGTCGCCACGTATGAACACTGTCTCTCCCAGAATTGTTAATTTTCATTTTACGTAAATACACGCTATCTTCATAAATTTCTGCTCTGCATGACTACAATAGTGGGCTACCAAACGATTTGGCGAGGGCCCCCTTTAGTGATCTAGACCAATCCAGCTTTTGTCATTTTCAAGTTGGGCACCCTATTATTATTGGCAAATTGCCCCCTGTCCCTTCTATAGATAGCTCTATTAACGTGCCAGCGCTCTTTGATGAGTAAAATCATCTGGTGTTAGACGGAGTAAAATAATAAAGTAGGATGGCATTGGGGCAACTAAATGGGTTAGATCAATGACACTGGGGGATTTCTTGGTGAGCGGGCAATATTTGGATGGGAAACAGAACCTATTCTGTCATCATGTTGTTGTGCCTGCAATATAATACATGTACTACATAGACTGTGTACTGGGTGAGGTTTGTGATATGAATTCCTAATTCCATACACCATATCACAAAGGTGGAAAAAATTAGGGGGGGTTGCCCAACATTGATTAAAATTGCTAGATATTATCATGGGTTTTTTTGACAAATGAATAGAAGATGAATAGAGGAAAACGTCTCCTATACAGATGCACAGAAATGCAAGTCAATCTTAAAATGAGTATTTCTGGGACTTCTATCTTTAAGATATGCCCTCACTCTACTGCATGCAATTTTCCATTCAATGAAACAAGTTCAAACTATGAGTCATTAAACTCTGACCATAATGCTCGTATCTCAACATTAATATCATGACAAAATAAGTGATACCATTATGCAGGGCTAGCAAATGCCTGATTTTATACTAGAATCTGAGTAAACACTGACTGGGGTGCTGCAGCTCACTGTCTCGTATGCCCGCAAATACACGAGGCTCCCAAGCCAAGGAAGTATTTGTGATGCAATTAGTCAGAAGGGTGAGGGTATATACTGAAGAAATGAAGAGAAACAAATTGATGTAGAATCCAAAGAAAAACTTTCATTACCTCAAATTTGCTACAAGAAAAAATGGTCTTAAAAATCTCAATTTCATGTGTTTTGTGTGGAAGGCCAGTGGAAAGCTCTGTCTGATTTTGTGGGATGAGTTAAAATTTCAAGTGGGATACAAGATTTTCAAAACATTGAGCAGCAATGCGCCCCAGTGCACCCTATTTATTTTTTTTTACTTGTCCAACGCCAGACGATTTTACTCATCAATGGGGAAGCTCTGCAGCTTAATAGACCATAGAAGGTCATAGAATGGAAATTGTATGGACCTTCATTGGAAATAGAATGGATTTTGATTATCCATAATAATTGTATATTTCCATACTATGGATATAGTATGGAAATAGTATGGATGATAATGGATATACTATGGATATAGTATGGAAATAGTATGGATTATAATGGATATACTATGGATATAGTATGGAAATAGTATGGATTATAATGGATATACTATGGATTTAGTCTTTCAATTTCAATTTCATAGTATGGATTTCACATTTTTTTCCCAGTGATGGGTTAACGGTTAACTTAACCATAAAATCTGACAATTTCTCTAGTTAACGCATTGAGCCACAATGCACCCTAGTGTGCCCTACTTATTTTTTTACTTGCCCAATGCCAAACGATTTTACTCATCAATGGGAAAGCTCTGCAGCTTAATGGGTTAAACAGGATTAATAACGTAAGACTGATGTAAGACTTGTATTAAGCAAGGCGGGACAACAGGATTTAATGGAAAATTGGTAGAGATTGTGGTAAGATTCAGACAGTAACCACTGGGTTTCATTTGACAAGTGCAGATCTTGAAGTGATGATCCCTTGGAAACATGCTTGTCTGCAAACTATATGGCCCTTTACTTGGGGACAAGGTGAGGAAGGGTGGTGGGATTCTCTAAAGTAAGGGGCACCTCCACAGGAACATTTTGAAATTTAAAATCCCTGAAATGCTTCACTTGCATTTTTGTCTGAGATTCTACATCATTTTCATTATTTATTTATTAAACTTTGCCAACACAAACGTAGTACATAGAAACATGACATTACAACAGCAGAACATGTACAGCACATGACTGAATCTCACAAGGAATGGTGGGGACACCACAACAGTATAAACCAATTACTGTCAGCCCTTGGTAACAAATATAACAAACTATAAAATCAAATTCTATTATTAAAGTAAAGTATAATAGTAAAGGCCATGGTACACAAGGCAACCTCCGCTACAACTCGGATAGAAATCTTAAAGGATGGAAAGTGAAAGAAATAGAATAAAGATTTTGAAGATCATACAAAATTAGATTTGTATATAAAGTTAAAAATAAGACTAAATATTTTAAGACTAAGTTCAAGAAAAACTTGTGCATAATACTATTCACTACCAGTACCATTCCCCCCTTAACTTCTCTTTCCATGGCACTGCCAATGATTCAAATTTCAAATAAAAATATGTGAGGCTATTAAATAATGTGCGTTTCATGAGCAAAGTGAGGTTTGTTCACATGGCTTTTCATTAACTTCTCGAAAATTGCCTTGCAAGATGTTACTGCTGAAAGATGTATTGTGACAACAGTTTCAATCATTTGAAAGCTCTCGTGCAGTGCGGAGGGAGTGCTAATCATTGCATTACTGTAGCTTTTTTCATGATATTGTTTGGTAATATCAGCCACAGCTTCAGGAAAAAATCACTCTTTTGTCCTTAGCAGCTGGATGTTAGTTTCTTATTAAAATTCGTAATAACGTGGCGCCAGCAAAACTCAAGTTATAGTTACCATTATCCTTAAATCATTCTCTTATTTTTCGCGCTGCAATAGCTATATGATCTGTTTACATCTAGTTTATAACGCGTCAGTATTTTATCACATTTATGGAAACATTATATCACAATTTCGCTCAATAAATATTATATATTGATAGACTTTACGCGAAAGTAAATGAGCACTTGTTTGTAGCGCACAGAAATATAACATTTCGCTATAAACGCATTACAAAATATAAAATGGCAAACATAAAAAAAAAGAAACATTGAAGCGTCGCTGTTAAGATTTAAGGATCTCATATCACATGCGCCAACACTAAAATATGAAAGACACTTGACTATATGTCCTTTATCTATGAAAAATTCATATATATTGTTTTCTCGAGGGCACACTTTAGGCTGCTGTAGCAACAATACAAGCTTATAAGCACGAAATTACAATGACATAATGCCAAAAAGGCAAAGCGCTTTGACAAAAATATTGTACTTTTCGTTCAGATTTCATAAAATGAACGCCACAAGTAAGCTGTAAACCGCTATAGAGTATAGGCAAACACATTTACCTTGTTACAGTATATCACATGGAATCTCGGCATTAATTTGCACAATATCAACAAAACATCACAAGTGTTTTAACAAAGAGGCAATATTTTCTACGTACTCTACTGTCTCGTATCTTTAAATATAGTTGAATCAATTTACAAAAGTGCAAAAGTTCTGGTTTCTTAAACTAAAACTAACACGACGTGTCTTCGAAGCATGCTGCCTCACAGTTGGGTTTTATAAAAGCAAGACGCTATAAACACAATATATTCATTTAGAAAATATTCAAATAACATCGGCTTAAACATACATAATACCGTCTCATATTGTGATATAACACAGATAATATCGCGTGTTTCTCACATGAGAATAGCAAAATTGAACAGATAGACTAGAGCATTAATTTGTGCGAACAAAATTATCGATGACACAATGTTTAGTTTGCGGCTTTTGAATTCAATGTTTGGCTTTAGGGAGTCGTTCAATATTACTATCCTCGCAAAACGTTAGTCAACAGATAGCTAAGGCTTGTTACACAATACGCTATATATTTCTGTAAATAAGTTTTACATTCAAATGCTAAGAACAAGAATATATACAGCAAACGGAAATTTATTTACATCACCTCAAAATAATAATAAACTTACCCGGGGCACAAGTCTTGCGAAAGACAACAACGTTCGCAACAATATAACCGCACTCACATAACTTTCAATGCTTAACTCGCTTTACCGCAAACTACAGCGATTTGAAAATATACAATTCAAGGTTTTTTATACCACTTTTCTCTTGACTGGTCTGGTAATTGTCTACTGAACAATACAATCATGACATGTCGCAAAACACGGGAAAGCCATTCAATACCTCCCTAAACAATTAGTGAAATCTAGCCAATCAGGAAAGCGTAATTTATTTAAATTACCTCTCCTTTTTCCGGTATGGTTATTTGAGCTCAATCACACAAACCTGCGATCCTAACTCTGCTCTTAATTTTCTATTACGCAGTCACATTTTTTCTTGAGAAAACATTAAAAATAAGACACGAAAGCAATACTTTTAAATGCCCATCTAAATATACGATGTTGTTTGTGAGGAAAGTATGATATTTATGGCATACCACAGCAATGCTGGCAACACAGCAGGGAGTAAAATAGCCAATAGGCAATAAGATCAAATTTTCAATAAAGACTTGATGACAACATGATAGTCTAGCCTAAAGGAAGTGTGGAAGGAAAACCTATTTGATTCTTAGGAAATTAAAGCCCCGTTTACACTATACGCTCAATTTTTGGTACGGCACGGATAAAATTGGTACCCGTACCATTTTTTTGGTTCTTGGACTACCTATTTAGATAGTCCAACAACCAAAAAAGTGGTACGGTACAAAAAATCGAGCGTAGTGTAAACTGACTTATAAACTGCTCGAGTAGTGGCGTCACAGAGGAAGGCTCATAATATGCGTTCGCGAGCCCTTCGCTCGAAACGTCAAGTTGTTGTTTGGTATTTATTTTCAGGCAGGAGTGCACGAATGTCTAGGCTAGCAGGTCTTCGCCTTTTTACTCGTGCTGATTAGCACGAATTTCCCACCTTTTTAGGTATTTAGTTTCAATCCTTTCTACTCTACATCACGAACGATCTCTTCCAGCCTAGCTAGTACCACCAGAAAATTGGGATGGTCAGATGGATAGATTAATACCATAGATGGGTTCAACTACCTGAAAAATGAAAGCACAAGTATTTTTCCGACCCAATGACCCATGCTAATAGGGAGTAAGCTTCACGTTTCCGGAAACGGCAAACGGCAAGTTCGAACTTTCTTGGCAAAATTTTCGTTGAACGTTTTCGTTTCATATTTTCTTTCTTGCGCGAAAGAATAATTATGTATTTCAGTTTTAAAACAGCAAGTTCATTTACTCTTTATTGATTGATACCGCAAATTTTTTCTTTGCCTGGCGTTTGCCGTTTGACGTATAACGCGAAGCATAAACTCTCTACTAGAGACCTTACGATTTTAGGACGGCAACGCGACGACGACTGCCAAAACAAACTCCTTCAAATAAATGGTAGTAAAGATAATTCGTCGTACATTATCAATCGTATGAATTTAATACAGTCTTAGAAGTTGAAGACATGGATTTTATGGTTGGGAACGGAGTTCTCCTGAACCCAATTTGAAGTTGCACTTGTTGCGGCTTGAAATGCAACCGTTGTATCAAGACGTGAAAATCTGTGATTTGGCGTTGTAAAGTTGTAAACAGAGCGAGGACAATGTCTAAATTATTCATATAATTCTTTTCAATGATCTATTGTATTGGTAGCCGTTGGCGTTGCCGTCGCCGTGCCGTCCTAAAATCGTAAGATCTCTATTAACTCATTCCCGACGAATGGGGAGGTAGTTGAATCCCGTATCCATCTCAATTATAGTAAAGCTCAGTGATCTCAATGCTCTATAGCACCCTCTCGATCACCTTTATCACAGTTATCAGCAGGTTTGATCATGACTTGGCAATAAACTGCTCCGTTTAACGTAGCTCCACAGCCTCCACTACGGCTCAATATTTCGGGTACGACACGGATAACACTAGCACCCGTACCAAATTTATCCCTGCTCCCCCCTTTGTAAATAGGTAGACCAAGCACGGATACAAATGGTATAGCCTTCAAGTACCAAGCTTCAGTGAGGTTTGATGGCCTTTTGGATCTAACTTTAATTTGGAGCAGATGGAAGGGGGTGGCCCCCCAAAAAGATGGAAGGGGGTGGTCCCCCACTTCTGACGCTCCCTGGCCGTGTTGCATGACTTGAGGTCGGACCAGTATCTCCAACAGATACAGAGAAGCAACCTGATTCTTTCGCTGTTTCAAAACCTTGCCATGCAGTGTTGCAGAAAGTGAATAGTGAATTGGGTCAAGGACGACAATCCTTTCTAAACATTGGGGGGACGAAGCCAGCCGACAGATGTAATATATTATTCATTCCTTTACGAATGTCCAAATTAAAAGTCCCCCGTCCCCCAGGATTAACGCCTTTGATTTGGATGATACTTTGGAGCTCATGTTCCGACCATTAGCAACTTGCTAAAATTTAGCGGCCACTTAACTAACACTATCGAATACAGGTATCCTGCCAAAATTCATTGGCTGAAATATGTTCCGCAAAAACACGGTTAATAGCAAAACGTTGATGGCATCAAGCATTTTATCGATAGCTGACGTCATACAGGAAAGTATTCATCTGTGATAGAGCCATTGTCACTTTCACCTCACTTGGATTAGGAGGGTTGGCCAAACAGTCACTGTTGTAATAAGATTAGTATCATTGGGTAATGGCATGGTTTCTGTCCTACACTGACCGACCGATGTTACAAAATCAGGAAATACATGATGCGGTTGTCGCCAATTAAGGCATATAGGTCACAACTATGTCACAACTATGTCACAAACACCTTGTTCTCAGCTTCGGCAGATAACAACAAACTTCGACCTTCACAATCCTGACCTTCATCTCATAGGTTTTTTATGAACTTTGATAAGAAAAGTTTAAGTTAAAAACGTTAAAAGTTTTTATTAAAATCGAGCTTTTGGACTAAACGTCCATCACCAGGATAAATATGGTGAATAGTCCGCGCTGGCTTAAATACTGTTTGTATGCAAATACGTAACAATAAAAGAAGATCGCCAACGTCGTCCCAAAAGAAAAAAATGTTAAGGGCCTGGCAGTCCTTCCGTTTGTTCAAGGTGCCGTTTGTCCTTCAGTTTGTTCAACGGAGAGAATAAAAAGAGTTTTAGAAAGGCATAACATCCGTGTTGCAATTAAACCGGTTTCGATGTTGCGTGACTACTTGAGCAAGCCTAAAGATCGGTTTCCCATTTCAGATCAAGTGCACGTGTGTATTTGATTCCGTGTCGAGACTGTTACAGTGTTACGTAAAATATGTTGGGGAGACCGGCCGTGCGTTGGGAACAAGAAAGAAAGAAAGAAAGAAAGAACACCATTTCATGATCATGTAATTACAAATGATCATTGTGTTGCGTGGGATAACACAAAGGTCATATTATGTAAAGAGAGCAAGTTGTCAAAGAGAAAATGGAAGGAGGCATGGATGATTGAGCAGCAGAACAATGCCATTGCCAATAGAGACAATGGCGAACCTTGCCTGAGGTTTACAAAGTGTTGATTGACAATGACAGAGACGTGCTGGCTAGGGACGAGCCAACGACAACTTGTTGTGGGTCCCTGCCATCATGGTCCCCTACGATTAAAACATTGGAAAAGTTTGCAACAATTTTTTGAAAAAAAGATTAATTAGCGACTGAAATGTTTTATGTCTTCTATGTTTGATTAGTAATACCCCCTCTCTCCAATCTTAATCCATCCGTCACTGGGCCTGGGCCCCATCAGACATTACTCATTCCGGTCGTTCTTTTCAAGACCCCAGCACGTCCCAGTTGTCCCTGGACAATGATCATTAGAATTTTTTAAAAACTGTTAAGCCTATTATAGAGTATTCATGATTGTTATTCACCATATTTATCCCCACGATGGGCGTTTTAAACTTTTAACATTTTTAACTTAAACTTTTCTAGCTCTTATCAGACCTAGCTAGCACAGATATGAAACTTTTCCTGCATGGTAACATAGTACCCCTTAATTGTTACCTTGTTCTGGACGACATTGCATAACACAGTACATCTAATGTCCAAGTGTGGAAGGAAAACCTATTTGATTCTTAGGAAATTTAGGAAATTAAACTTCTCGAGTTTAATAAACGATTTAATTGTCAATGAATTTAGAGTCAAAACGTTGTCACAGAGGAAGGGTGAAGGTACTGAATCATCCTTCATAATATCGCCTTCGCTCGAAACATCATTACATAACACATTAGGAAGGAGAAAAGAATAGGTCCTAGGACGGATCTCTGAGGAACTCCATACTTCCTCGTTTTGAGGCATTTCTCTTTCTGATTATTTAATTATAAAAAGAAGCGTAACGTTCCATAATTCATTATTGAACACGTGCAATAACGTCACCAGCGGGTAGTAGATCAATGGTGGTAGGTCCGCAGTGTTGGCTAACATTTTCAGTTATCAAAAGAGCCAGGTAAACAAAGGCAGATTTTGTTTCTGACTAACCAGAGCATTTCTGCTGTTGTGTAAAAATAGAACAAACTTTATCGTTTCGAACGATTGTGACTTCGCTACCTCATCAGGTCGCTTAAAAATAAAAACTTGTGACTACTCCCGGCATCTGCAAGGGAAACATTCAGTTTCTAGAATTATTAGTCGCTGGAGGATGATCGTTTTATAGAATATTTAATTAAAGAACTGTTTCCAAATACACGTGAATTTTGTTACCATTTAACATATATTACATATAGATCTTGAATCATCAGTGTAGATAGTGACAAGAAAGCTGCGCATTGATACGACTACCTGAAGAATAGAAGCCGAACTTCGAGAAGTTCTCCCTGTATTTTTGTGCTAGTTTTATCCCTATCAATCCACAGCTATCGTATTACATATATCTTATATTACAAGGGTTGTGCTAAATTTAGATAACTTATATTTGGGAAATATTTGGTGTGGGAAATAGTATGACCTTCCCACGACCTTTCCGAAATTCAGATGACATGGAGATAAACAAAATGATTGGACACGCGGACGGCGGATATATTCTATTATTATTATATAGTAGAGAGTGGGATATAGAGTGAGATACTGAAAAATACACAGTGAGATATTTTCCATATCTTAAGATATCGATCACGTGACTTTTTCCAATTTGCTTTTGAGCGTGAAATTTCACAATTTTTTGCTGATAAGCAGAACATTACATGGTGGCTTGAAGATATGATTTTTATCTTCTCGTGTTAAAAACAATATTAACTCACTCACTGCGCTCGTTCGTAAAATATTGTTATCACCACTGTTTCACTACAAGTCACATCTTCGCGCCGCCGTAATATCTTCTATTTATTCCTCTATTTCTACTGAGAGGGTCCTGAAGGAGGGGAGGGGTCCCAATCCCATTTCCCACCTGAAATTTTGGCAAAATCCCAGTCCCAGTTGGATTTTTATTAGAAATCCCAGTCCGAGTTATTGAAATCCCAGTCAATAAAAAACCCTTTATTTATC